>OMLF01056408.1:0-15872 GCA_900302615.1 Holocentrus rufus | reverse complement strand
CCTATTTATAAGTTTGAGGTGCACAGCCAGCCGGCCTCTTCTCTAATTCAACATCTTTGAACTTGCTTTGAGTGACAAATCACAATATCCTCCAAATGAAAGTATGCATGTGACCAAATGATGCCATGTGTTGACCGTGGTTTCATTTACATCACTTCCTGTGCGCCATAAGATGCTACCCAGGAAAGCATTTACAACAGCAAATGGAAAAGCTCTCATGCTCGGATCACTTTTGTGTTATATGAGCTGGAAATAGAAAGGAGCAAAATAATCATTTATTTATGCAAAATGTCAGAAATTATTACCTTGAAACTATGATCAAGATAAGGCCAACCAACCGAGAGACTCACAGCATGTATTGAATCTCCAGACCTGCATCCACAGCTCCCTGTCGTCTCAGCGCAACAAGTCACTTAAAGGGGAATTCCGCATGTCACAGCACATGTCACATGCCACAATTCCCTTGTCACCGTGATTGCCTTCGACAATCCCATCAGTGCTTACAAACACAAATAACTTTATCCCAAAGCTAGAAAGCCCGCGACAACAATCTGTACTGTCATCCTGATCTCCATGCTATATATGGGAATGACAGCGCTGATTACATGAGATAGATCTACAGGCTATGTCAGAACATTCTGAAATGAATCACTGTGGCTTTACAATCACTAAAGGGCTTCTCCATTGATGAGGGGCCCATGCAATCAGTCCAGCCTCCGCTCTGTGGACTCTTGCAATATGGCTCTGAAGTTTTCTATCCAAATGTCAGTCACAAACCAGACAATGGACTTTTATCTAGAAAATTATTCTGGGTTACCTTTCCCATCTTTTACAATTCAGCCTCTATGTGGGACACAGTAATCTTTCATGGGGCATAGGAATGATGAATTTGAAATCTTTGGTTAGTATTCTCTTTTAAGCTTAGCGAGCACTGCCTATCCATCCAAGCATTAAACTAATCAGAGGAGCAGAGAATTACTGACTTTTTGGAGCGAAAAAGACAATTTCCATTTTCTGTCGTCTTCAAGCCAGCATTAAGCATGCACAGGGAGGATAGCTTTGATTATGACCTTGTCTGTAAATTGTAAGCAAATCATCCGGGCCTGCTTCTATAGGCACTGAAGCTGCAAAAGTATGAGCATCTTTATACAAAAAAAAAAATTACAGCTAAATCAATTTGGCAGCACACAAAGCTCATATTTCATAGCTCCCTGACTATGAATTCTGTTTAGCCGTCAGCTTTGACCTCCCTTGTGGTTGAGTGTAGTGCACCGCTCAGTGTATTTCTGCATTGTTATTTTCTCTGTGGAAAGCAGTGGGCTTGAAACTGCTCCATCAATGGCTGAGTGGTGTAAATGATTTGAGTTATATTCCTTCAGTCTTGTGTCCTGTTCTATTTTCTGCCTGATACCATGATCACATTTTCTACAGGGGGAGGCTGTACTTGAATGTTAAAGCCACAGTTCACTCCAGATACGCAATTCCTTATTACTTGTGGAGGAATGACAGTCTTCTGCTGTTCACTGTTTCCTTCATGTTTGCATTGAGAAAGAAGTGCATCCTAGAGGGCTATCTCAGTAAAATTTGAAGTGACTCACCATGGCTTTACAATCCCATCTGCATTACATCCAACAGAGCTACTGTTTGCTTTTAGCAGGGCATACTGTACATTCAGGCTCTACGCCTCCAGCCTGTATTCAGCCAGAACCAATTGTTTGAGTGAACCCTACATTTTTACTTACCTTTGCTGTGCTGCATCATTGCACTGATTCAGGTAACAGGTTTGCGGGAAGCCATGAGCATCATATAGCGATGACATAATGCAGACCAGAGCAAAGTTAGTATCTCAGTCCTGTCATTTCAAAGGAATATTATTCACTTTAAAGCTGCACTTTTGATTTGTAACTTCCTGTGGGTGGAGAATGGTCCATACCCAACACCAGAGTTTCATTTGAGAAAATAGGGTGAGTCTACAATGGCAGGATTAGTGGGTATGGAACGCTTCTTTATGTTGCAGCCCCACTTTTTATGCTGACAACACAGACGTATTTTCACATAAAAATCTTTTCCAGTGCCGCTTTACAAAACCTACACATTGTTCCTATGGCAGTGTGATAATGGCATGAATCCACAATTATGCATTACATATTTGTGAACATGAACAGCTCTCAAGACCAAAGGCCTAAACCTGTAGTGCCATTAAGATGTAAAACTGAATGTAAAACCCCATAGACAATGAAAGGGCAGCTGACTGTGGGCCAGCAGAGTGCTTCTTTTGCTGCCTATGAGTTTCATTGTATTATAACATAACATGCTCTGTATCTCCAGAAATCACCCCAGTTATTCCTTCCATCATTCCTCATTTGATTCTTTCAGATCCAGATGATATTGCGTATCTCAATGATTTCACTGACTGTACTTTTCTGGCTTGAGAGAGAGCTGCGCTTGCATAAATATTGATTAGATGTGTAAAACATACTAACATCTGAAATGAAATTGGTGGCCTTTAAACCTTGCACACTGATATACAGCATGTGTGTATCTGCAGCTCCAGTGCTCTGCTGCCCTGCTTGTTTAGCAACAGAAGATCATAGTGGTGTCAGGAAGGATATACCATGGGGGGAGGAGGGAAGGGGGGGTCAGTTGAAACATCTGCTTCACTCACCTGGTGTCTTATTACATGCTACCCTACTGCGCTGCAGGCATCAAATGGTGTTAAGGTAATGACATGCACTCGGCTGTAGCTGTCTTGACTAGCATATGCTTATTTGAATAAGATTGCTATTAGGTGTCATCCTGAGTTGCTAATCACGGATGGAGCCGTGAGATTAGAAGTGACATGGAGATAAGGTAGCAGAGCTTAGTGCTGCAGGTTGTGGTCAAATTCAGGGATGCAGTGGAGAGTAAACCCAGCTAAAGTCACTTTATCTGTCTTGCTATTTGTGGGATGCAGTTTATTAACCCAGCTATTGGGGCAGATATAACAGTTTTATTCACAATATACTGTATGTCAGAGGTAGTGGTGGCCAGTAAGTTAAATGAGAATAGTACTTTCTAGGAAACTAGTGCAGTACCTCTGCCACTGTGTCCTGCTTGCTTGGTGCATGTCAGGGGAATGTAAGTAGTTTGAGAAGGGTATTTGTACATTTTGGCCTGAGGGTGGCGCTACAGGAAAGGTCATGAGGTCACCAAATTCAGCTGAATTTATCCTCTGGGTATCCTTTTATGTGAGAGGAAAGGTAAAGGGGAATGCACTCAACAAATATCATGGCAATCTGCTAATTAGATTTAATATCTCTTGTACCAATGTGACATTTTTGGCACAAGATAGAGTGGCGCTCCAGGCTTTTTTCCACAAAAAAAACTAACAGGGTTTATTCTCTTGGGAGTATGCTCAGCAAATTACTTGGTAAATCCCTCCATTAAATTTAGAGATATGTTGTGTGCAACTCAAATGTTTGGCCTGAGGGTGGTGCTAGAGGAAAAGTCACAGGGTCACCACAATCAAGAGGAATATTCCTTTGGGGAGCATGAATGGATCCACCAAATATCATAGCAATCCCCTGATTGCATTTTGTGATATCTCAAGTGCAAAGTTGACATTTTGGCATGAGGATGAGCATGAGGTCACCAAACAGGGTTGACAGGGTTCATGCTCCGGGGAGCATGAATGTGCTTACCAAATTTCATGGCAATCCACCCTATAGATTTCAAGATATGTTGCCTGGATGGACAGACTGATATTAATTTATACTGATGGTCGCTTTTTATATTATATTCATTCACCAGAGATTACAGATTTTTATTTACCACTACTTCACCTTTTAAAATATAGCAAACACCAACACCAATATATTGAGAAATGCTTTCTGTGGTGTTGTTTTCGTCAATTGTATAGTAACTCTAGTTAAATAACAATTTTGATTGCTCACTTGGGGCCTTTTTATTTATAATGACTCAATGAGTGTTTTAAATCTGCTGCACATGAGTAATTGGGGTCAGATCAGATTTGGTACATGGTAATATGATTGTCATGCTCTAAACCACAGTGTATCTTCTGGTGCCTTGTTAATTGTACCATTTTCATCCTTGAAAATGCCACCTTTGTCAATAAAGAAATGCATAATAGGATGAAGATAATCACTCAGATGTAGTATTGAATGTTAATGCAGTGATTCAAATTTCATTGGCTCTCTTAAGGAAAACTGGTTGGATTTGATGCCAGGAAAGCACAGAATGTCCAAAATCCCCCTCTATGGCTTGGTCTGTATGGTGAAGAATAACAAATACAGCATGAATCAATCAGTCATGAATAATTAACTGCACCAGCTTTACCAGAGCAGCTTTTTTAAAATATGATTTTAAATATGATTTGAAACTACAGCATGCAATGACATTCATTGTGATAAAACATTGTTAAACCTCACTTTAGTCTTTACTAGTCCGCAAGTAATTACAATCTATAAAGGAAGAGTGCCTTAATATGGAAATGGAATCCCTGTCATAGTTCATGAGTGTACCCTGTCATATAATTTTATAGCAAATTCCCGATGAGGAAGTCAAGCCTTTTTCACAGCCACCAATCTGGAATATGTTTCAGTACTATAAGCACACTGCTTAGGATGGAGCTTTGACTCAAATAATTGCCTTGTCTGATACTGATAGAAGTGTTTTATCATTAGGAGTAACAGTTAATATTTCTTCCTGAATTTGAAATTGTAGAAATAAACAATGAGAAAAATTACCTTAATGGTGAAATCTGTCTGCTTTGTTAGTAATTAATAGCATATTAAACTTGACTGCTTGGTCAAATTTGTATTCTGGAGCCCTGGCTGTTAAAGGCGTCAAAGGCCATAACATTGTCAGAATCAGTAACTTTGTAATGTTAACAGGCCCATTAACATGAATTACTGGTACAACAGTCATCCAAGCCAACTGGCAGTATGCTGTGAAATGCCTTTTTTTTCCAAATTTATTTTGACGGTGCCCTGTACATTGCTAGGGTCGACTAGGGATATGTGTCATTTTACCATGCCAACCAATTCTATGTCTCTGCAACACAGACAAAATATAGGGGGAATTGTGGAGGCGAGCGTGGATACATGACAGCCTATTCCAAACAAAGATATTAAGGCATTTGTAGTCTGCAGTGAGTTTGATCAAAGCACGGATATGTACAGCAAAGACATGAGTGACTTGTGTCTTTGCTCTAAGCTGTGTGTTTGAACCTCTGTGTGCGTGTTTCTCAGTGCATGTGTTGCCGCTTTGCAAATGCACCGTAT
The DNA here is from genome assembly GCA_900302615.1 of Holocentrus rufus. Lineage (NCBI taxonomy): Eukaryota > Metazoa > Chordata > Actinopteri > Holocentriformes > Holocentridae > Holocentrus > Holocentrus rufus. The sequence continues at coordinate 10,590 of OMLF01056408.1, read as the reverse complement.
AGTCTTGTGATTCAGTGATAAGGTCATCTGGCTGCCAGTCAGTGCTGAGAGCCACTCTCTGTGCTCTGTGGCGGCTTCCTGTGGCCCCGTCCGTGTCGTTTGTGATGGAAACGGGAGCCCGGACAGCAACCCAGTGCCATCCCTCGCTTTGGCACGCTTGTCGCCGCTGCCGCAGCCGTATGCGCTTTTCATCATCTGAAATGGAGACGAGGCCAAGTGCCTTCACGCCACTGAGTGACAGAAACCCCCTGTCACATGAATTAACTCCCCTATGCTTGATGGAGCGCTGGCCGTGGCTGAGGGCACTTTGCAAAGCCCCCACCCCCACCGACTCCCTCCCTCACTTCCTATCCGCCTCCTTCAGGCTTATCGCGTGAAGCCTATTCATCTGTTCACTGTTGAAACATGGGAGAGAGCGCTGATATCTGATGCCGCTGCTGTCCCCCAAGCACCCACCAAGTACAAGGAGGGTGGGGTAGGTGGTGGTGGAGGGCAGGGTAGTTCGGCTGATGCTGTGAAATGAAAATGTGCAGAACGTGGCGAGCCCGTCCCCAGTTCTTTGTGGAGCTGGTTGTGTTTTATGACTCCCTAGACTGCCCTAGGCAGTATTTTTATGTAATAATCCACCTGTCTTATCATCCTAAATCACAAATTGTAGCTACAACAGAGAAGAGCGTTCCATCCCCACTAATTGAAAGGTCTTAGATTTGCCCTGTTTACCCAAATGAATTTCTGGTGGTGGCATGCCTATTGACAGGAAAACTCCATATGCACAAGAAGTGACAAATGAAAAAGCTGTCAGGCAAAACACAAAACTGTATTCTAAACAGCTGTTTGAAGGTGTTTCAACTAGCGAAAACTGGATTCACCAATGATGGTGATTTTTGCCCTGCTGGCAGACGGTGCTTAAAGATGGCTGTACTGGTTGGTCCATCTGTCTGTCTGTCTTTCTATCCATCCGTCTGTCCGTTCAATAATTAACATCACTCAAAATCTATTGGGCAGATTGCCATGAAATTTGGAAAGCATGTTTATGCTCCCCAAAGGATGAACCCTGTCTATTCAGGTGACCACATGACTTTTCCTTCAATGCTTACCTTGGGCCAAAATTATATCTTTGTACACAAGATATCACCAGATCTTATTAGTAGATTGTCATATTTGGTGAGTACATCCATACTCTCCAAAGGAAGATTCCTCTTGAATTTGGTGACCCCATTATCTTTCATCTAGTGACAACCTCTCGGCCAAAATATCAGATTTGGCAGATTGCCATGAAATTTGGAAAGCACGTTTAGGCTCCTCCAGATGATGAACCTTGTCAATTTTGGTGACTTTACGACCTTTGTTGTAGCACTGCACTTAGACATTGGCCAAAATGTAAAAACCCCATTCTCCCACTATACTTGCATACCCTTGACATGCACTAAGCCAGCGGGGCACCAGCAGCAAAGCCCAGGTGCCCCGCTGGCCACGCTTGTTTGAGTCCTAATAAAAGAAAAAAAATTGTTGGATTGCACATGTGATTGGTGCCATGTGCGTTTGACATTGTGGTGAGTGGTATTGCCATCCCCCCATTTGCCCGAGGACATCAGTAAAGTAAGACAATTTAACAGGTTATTACCCCAGCCAGGTGTGAGAATTATTGGCAAGTTGTTATATTGTTAACTAGATCACAGTTGATATATTGATTTATGTGAAGTTACCTAGATTTTACAATTACTGGACCGAATAGAGTTATATCTAGGCTTTATGCTGGAATATATGCAGCTGCTGGACAGACTCCCAATGTTTTGAGACCAATAACATGGACAAGTAATCCACACATTGTATTAAAAATTCACCACTCAGCATTATGTGAAGTGTTTTGTTGTGTGGTCAAATCTCTTTCCTGTCAAAGTTCAAACAATATATGTATTCTGGTTTATAGTGGGATTTTACATGCCTGTCCCAGTGACCTCAGCATTAGAGCATGGCACCAGTTTGCTACCACTGCAAATTTGGAATGCTGTAACTATGACAAATTGCCCCCTCCTTTTATGCTTTCTTTGACATCATATCGCATAATTTCAAGAAATTTATGCCAGTTAGAGTTAGTAAAATTAACTTTTATCTGTTAGGGACCAGCGTTATTTCACCAACATTGACAAGTCTAAGACAATGGCATGTCATATTGTCACAACAGAACAAGCAAGCTAATTCATTAGAGGACTAACAGAAATGTCTTTTGATGAGGTAATATATCATGAAGCAAAATAATTTATTTTTTGTTATTTGCTTTTTAGCCTGAGAATGACATGTTTTGCAATGACTTGTAATGCTGTCCTCCAACTTTCAGCAGTTGAAAATGCATCTAAGTGGGCAGAGGTCTGGTGGGCTGATCCCAAACCAGTGTTTTGAAAGCCAGAAATATTAGCACCCTACAAAGCACTGTGCTTTAGAAACATTAAACGTATATTAAAACCTTTGTTCTTCCAAATATGCTTTTGAAGTATTTCTGAAGGCGGTAGATAGCCCTAAGCAATGGAGTTTAAATTCTGAATAAAGCTAATTTCTCTGCAAAACACGAGCATATATAACAGGTAATCATTTCCTTGTACACTTCAGGTAGACCTAAATAAAAGACAATTAAGTCTGCTCCCTCAGGATTCCCAGTATGCCTCATAGATAAAATCCCTATCCCATTATTGAGTGTTGAAATGAGACTGGAAACTAGAAAAGGCCGTACAGGGGGTTCATTTACTACATCAAAACATCTTAGCATTGTAACTATCACTGCTGTGTTGTATTGTCTGCCTATGGCTGCTGGACAGGGAAGCCTGCAGAGCCGACAGTGTTTGTCTGACTCAGCTCTGCACGTAAGGAGATTATTGACTAGATAACACTTACCATTAGCGCCGTGCACAAGCTTCAGTTCAGCAGCGAGAACAAACTTTTAACCTTCAGAGCAGCTCGTCCCTGCTTCAATAGTGATTACATTTGTTCGGGGGATGAGTTAGAAACATTGCTTTGTGGTTATTCCCAGTACAAATTCACCAAGTGTCCCCCCTCTCATCAGCTTAAATCGTTCAAAATCGCTCAACATGAACATAAGCCAAATTGGATAATTTGTTGGGGAAAGTTGAGTAAAAAGTTTGAGAGTGTTTTTTATCAAATCTTTTATAGTCCCCTGACTTTTAAAAGTCAAGATGATGAAGAAAGTGTACCCTCTCAGATGTTTCCCAAATAGTCCATTTGCTGCTGAAGCACCCCTGTGAGTTGTCTGTATCTCCAGATTGTGTAATTAATTTAGAGATCACATTTTGTAAAACTTTAAACTGTTAAAACACTGATAAACTAGTCTTGGAGCTATCCATCAATTTGCAATGTGGGGAGAACTCTGAAGTAATTCTCTTTGCTTGGATAGCACAGTTACCGCTGAGATTACTTAGCATTACAGGTGCCAGGTTAAGAAAAGGTATATTTTACATTTGCTGTATCACAAGAATAGAATGCTTGGTTGTGTTGTGGGTCACCAATACCCAACAGGCACTGTAGTACTATCCAAACCAGGCACTGACAAAAATATTTCACCATGCAATATTTTTTAGTTTAATATTCTGATTAAAAAAATTAAAACTTACTCACTTCAAATCATCCCTTTGTTGAATACAAAATTGAGATTTTACATTCATTTTTGAAAAAAAAGAAAATTGAATATTAGTCTAGAACACTAAACTGGGATATTTTGTACAAAGGAAAAAGTAACAAAAAATAATCAAAATCCTCAGGGAAAGAAACAGAAATTTCCAAATGTGGAGAGCAGGCATGGTTTTTAACTCACCAGTATGATGAACCATGTAGAAAAAGGCTTTTTAACAGAGTGTCTTGGATTTTCCACATGATTGGCAAAGACCCTTTTAATCCAAAGAACACCCAACCCAACAGTATTTAACATTAAAACTTAAGAGGTGTTCCAGCCCCGTTTTTATGAGATTTTAGGAAATTGCAATAAGTTTTCCATTTTCTGTTTTTCATTTTGAATTAGAATACTAAGCACTACCGAAACTTCTGAACAGCTCTGCATCTGGACTGCGTGTTTGCTGCTTGTATCTCTAAACACCATATTTTGCTGCATAATATGCGCAGTGCTGTCTCATTATGGTAATGCGATGTACTGTGTTCCTCCCTGCTGCGTTCGGCAGGCCAGTTGGCGGTGGGAACCTGTGAGATTGTGATGCTCAACAGAGACAGCAGCGTTCCCAGACGGACCATCGCCCGGCAGACGGCCCGCTGCGCCTGCCGAAGAGGCCAGATCGCTGGGACCACAAGGGCAAGACCGGCCTGTGTAGATGGTGAGTGGGACGACTCTATCTATCTAACCCCAATTTAGACAACCATATGCCAGGGGGGCTGAGAGTCTCAAGGTTTTCATTCCAACCACCAGCAGATTACACTGATTAATTCTTCCTCTTTTGGTGAAGTTGTGTTAATTAGAGAAATTAAGCCCTGCAGACTCTTGGGTCATGGCAGAGCACATGTGAGAAGCACTGGCCTAGAGGTTGGATAGGCAGGTTCTTCAAAGGACGATTGCTGGTTTGAATCTCCCAACCAATTGAGAAAAGATTGGTGTGGAAAGTGAATGCTGTCCCGTCTCTCAACAGCTACTGTTAAAGGAATACTCCAACGTTTTGGGCAAAATACTTTTTTTCTGACTTTTCTGACCCAGACTGAGACAAGATGTTCAATACCATTTTCAACTCTGAATGTCCACTGGTTCGGTTCCTATGGGTAGCATTTTGTGTTAGCTTAGCACAAAGACTTGAAGTCTGCAGGAGTCATTAGCCTAGCTCCGTCAGAGTGAAAAAATAAACCTTATAGGAACTGAACCTGTTGATGTACAGATGTGAAAATGGCATTGAACATGTTGTCTCATTCAGAAAAAAACTTTGGAGTATTCCTTTAAAGTCCCCTTGAGCAAGGCACTGAACCCCAACATGTAGGAGGCTGTGGTTGAAGTGGGCAGCTTCTAGTGTGATTGGAATTACAGTATGAGTGATGCAGTGTTACTGGAAAAGAGCTTAGAGTAAAATAAACATTCTTGAGGGCAACCCAGTGCCCCCTACAGTATCTACACTGCTGATAATTCTAAAATTCAGTAATAAATGATTAATATGTCTTCCCTTATAAAGTCAGTGGGTCAAAATCTCATTAATGGGGGTGTGCAGTCTAATGTGTGTCTATCTGGGGGTCCATAACATGAAAACAGTTGAATGTCTGGTCTAGACTATCAGCATCCCACAACATTCTTGTTTGAACTTTTGATTTATTCTTTATCATGTTCTTTATTTGAGCTTTCTGTTTTATGCGCACAATGTGAGCAGTGATTTTTTTTTTTCTTGCATAGTTTGATGGTTTGACTCATTGTTTTGTGTTGATGTAGCTGAACTATCAACCAGCTGGTGATTACCACAAGGTCACCATTAATACTAACAGAACAAAAATCTGTAAGAGATATATTGACCTCTTCAACTCTGTCAATCCCATTGGTGGGTTTGTCAAATGAATGCTGCTTTGTTGAAAGCCACAGAAATTTGTTTGAAATTCTAGTGGAGATCCCAAGGTTTCCAAGATCCCAAATCTGTCCTGCTGAATTCCAGGGAAATGTGTATAAAATGATGCACAAGACATGTAGATATTTTCTAATTGATGTAATGCTGCAGCCATAAAACAATGGCATCTTGGCTTTGAATATTTCACTCAATATAAGTGTGATGGAGCTTCAATGAAGCATTTTAAACAGCACATACAGAATATGTATGTGACATTGTCGTACAATATGGAAAAAAAATGTAATCTAATTAATGGGAAACTTAATGGAAAATCGTAGTTCAAGGGGTTGACTGTAAGGCACTCAGTGTATATTCATGAGCATTTGAAAAGTGTTACATTACAATTACACGGAGCGTTATGGATGCTTTATAATATGTTTCACTTATCATCTCATCAAGCTTATCATCTGTTTTAATTATCTCATCAATCAGCCTGTGAGCCTGAGGTCAGATCTTTACAAGGTGGAGACATAATACGCTCATAGGGTTTATTATTTTCAGTACCTCAATATGAATATGCAACAACATACCAGTTTCACAAGAAGTAAAACATATTATTCAATTATTCATAATGCTAATTGTAATATGTGGCTTTTGTAATCCTCACAAATGCAAAATTAATTCTTTATGAAGATAGTTAACTTAAAGGGTTGTTCAAAGATCAGTTATATTTTCAAGAAAGCATTCTTTTCCCTTAAAGATCATATTCACTCATAACATCAAGTTGATACTGCATACTAAGATGTAATGCATTTGTACTGTAAAGATTTATGTGAGCTTAAAAAGGTGAGTGAACTCTTTTCCATAAATATGAAGGTGGTATGAGAGGCATTTACCCTCCGCTTCATCAACAAATGTATGATACATGTTTGCCAGACCAACGCACAGTGGGAAAAGGTATTTGCAATGCGACTGTGTTTTTAATGCTACTTGTTGTATCAAGCAACCAAATAAGCTTACAGTTGTTGAACCTGGCAAATCTGATAAATTGCCTATTTTCAAACACAAAAATAGTCAGAAGTGCAAAATGGATGGACGACCCCTCTTTATCCATTAAAAGTAAATATGGCATTTAGTTTTGTTTTTGTTTTTTTTTACATGTGACTGTTTTGTTACATGGAAGGAGTCCATGTGACATAATAGTATGTGTCACTATGTATGTATATAATAGTGTGTGTGTATATAAGAGTGTTTCACTATTAGTAATGTGCTTCAATTAACCCCAACCAGTCAATAATCACACTATGTCTTTCCCTATATTGATGCACATTAGTCTGTCTGAATCTATATATAATATTGGTTTTCTGATTTATGGCTCCCCCACCCTATTTGTCTGACAGCAGAAAATTGGTGAACACTTTCCGTCTCTCCCATCGTCTTCAGCATCTATATATTACAGCATTTTCCTCATAATTGTCGCCTGACAGTTGTTGCCTCCTTGGCTGGTGACTTCACTCTTCTTGAATAAACATGTCTTTTAATGGATAGTGCATGGCGCCAATCCATTTTGTAGTTGTTATTTTTGGGAACAATTTCCGTTTTTATTGGACAGTTAGTAAGTGGAGAGTTATAGGAGGAAACGAGAGGGAGGCGGAGAGAAATGACATCGGTGATGTAGATTGGATCTCACAATATTGCAGGCAAAAGCATCAGATGCGCTGTTCGGTCCACTACGTCACGCAATGAGTCATCTCTCCGATGATAGCCCTAATCTAATAGACCTGACGCGACCCTGTCATTTTGTAAAACCGGTGTCATGCTGTCCACAGTGCTTTTTACCCACCTTGTTCTCTCCCCCTCGCTCTTTCTCTCTGCAGTCGGCACTCTGCAACGCTCAACAGATGCTAATTAACTTAGAGAGAACTATGATTACAGCGGCAGGAAATTGATTATTACTGGCTGCCCGCTGCGCCTCACCCTACACTCCATTAATAGCCAGTGCATTAAAGATAGAACCTGTTGCTTGGAGGCCCATCTAAAAGGCAGGCTGCTGACAAGTGAAATGGTGTCCATCGTCGCACGGATTTAAAGGGGAATTCATCCACGTTACACATGAATGTGATAGGTTGAATGCCTCTGCTGTGAAGTTGATGTTTTTGCTGATTAATTCATAAGATATTTAGTTGTGCTTTGTGTCGATGTACATTCCCATAAGTGCCCCTTTGCCCTTCTAATTATATAAACCAATTTACTGACTTATACACATATTTACTCATTTATATCCCTCACTGAGGCTTTGGGATATTCTTTCCACTCGCCTGTTATTAAAAGAGCAAGGGCTCAAAGTCCTTTGGGTCATATCACTCCAGGTCAAGTATCTTTCAAAGTCAGTAGTTCTCAAAGCAACAGGAGCAATTGACCACTGCCTACAGTTGTGGGACATGTGTTGGACAATGTTCCTGTTCCATGAGGTTAGATTTTTTAAAATACCACTCTTAAATTGACATGGAAACCTCCAGGAACCGTCAGTGCTGAGAGTGCGTTCATTTGTTTGTTCGCTCGTCCATCTTGGAAACCACTGATTGGATTTTTTTGATGAAACTTTCCTAAATTACACATTTTACCAGCGTGCTCGGGCAGTTTGAAAATGACAGTCATTCGTGGTGTAAGGAGGGGTGCTACAATTGCAGATCAAAATGAAAAACTTTGATAAGCAGTCGTATCTCCGTCGCTGCAAGTTTGAATGGTGAATCTGGTGACCACTGATGTATGTCATATTAGATTTTCCACCATTTTGAATTACAAAAAAATCCCTCTAAAGCCTCGTCGTTGATCATCGTTGTTTGCCACTGGAGAGAGCAGCGGCATTGTTACTTTTGCCTCAAAATTTAAGCTATTATGCTCGAAGTTCCTACTTCAAAGTTGAACCCAGTTTGCAGCTGACTTTTCAAAGCACTTCTTTCAGATTACAGCTTTACATGTTGATGTGCAAAGATGAAGGAGAAACTCATCATGTGTGGCAACAAAGACTTATGCAGACTTTTCAATCAGTCTGCATCTGGCTATTTGAAGAGACAATATGGCATCAACAAATGTTTATCCACCATCCTCTATGATATCCATTAACCCATACCTGCGTTCTGCTTAGCAACAGGCGTCCTGCATGCATTCATCAGGTGAGAAGTGAAGGAGTACTCCTATTGTTCGTCTTTATCTTTTTTAATTCATTGAACAATTTCTCACCACACGACAAAAGATAGATGTGGTGACACTTGAAAAAGTAGCTCCTTCACTTTCTTGTTTTTTGTTTTTTTTTTCCATAAAGTGTTGCGAGCTATTTTTGTGGTGATGTGTGTGGTACCGTTGAGCTGGTGTAGTCTACACAGGAGAATTATGTGCTTTTCCTTGCTTGCCTCCCTCCTCTCACTTATCTTCTCACCTCCTCTCTCTCTCTCTCTCCCTCTGTCTCTCCTTGGCCTGCTGTTGCCATGCCACCACATCACACCGCAATCACATGAAGCTTGATGGCCACTGTGATAAGAGTCTGCATGCAGCAAAGATGTATGCAAGCTGCATGCCTCTCTCTCCACACTCTCTCTTTCTACGCCTCCGTTTTAACCAGCCGTAACATCAATTGCTTGAATTTATACATGATAGCAGCTTAGTTAACATTCATGGTTTGTGTAACCCTGATTGTTATCTAGCTAGTTCATTAGTATTGTTAGCAGCATTAACAGCTTATAAAAGGCACAAATGTCTTTCCCATTCCTTTCAAATGGGAAAGATCATATTGTGTCTACCAGTGTTGTCAACTCTAACTTTTTGGATTAGTAGGATTTTTCTACTAAGAAGTATTTTTACCTCAACAAGCGTAAAATGCTGGAAAACTAACACTGCTTTATAGATAACATGGTAGTTTCCAGCCCTGGTCCCTCGTCCCCTCTGGCTGTGTTGTGCTGCGTTGTGCCGGGCAAGGCAGGGCTTGGCACCGTGTACGGGGGGACAGATGGTCATATGTGTGTCTAGTGGGAGGTCCAGAGCCGTCGCCCAGCAGGGCCCCTGGCAGCTGACAACCCTGAGCCGACGTCCATAATCACTGGGTGGAACTCTGATAGAGACGGCGACAGGACGGGCCACCCAGGAGTCGCCCAGCCAAACCGCACTCTGGCCTGGCCAGGACAGCCAGCTGTTTGACCATTACAAAACGGGAGAATAGGACTTCAGCTGGCACAAAACCATGCCCCAACACAATAACTCATGGTACTAACTGCTCATTGCATTATTACTACAAATACTACTATTATGGCTACTGCTGCTGCTATTGCTACTTCTACTACTGCTACTAATAGAGTGTTACAGTTTGTAGTCACAAAACCTGGAAGCGAGTTAGCGTTTTTGATCAGTGAGTTACCTGGCAAGATTTCCAATGCTTTATCCCCAGGATTTTCAATTTATGTAGAAAATAAGCTCTGTGGTTAACAAGAGAATTTGTTCTGTTCTATGACATGAATCACCCCTGTTAATGTTTCAACCACAACATTTTAATCTGTCATGTGCTTTAAAAATTTGCTAACATGCTGAAACTACAGCAACTGTTGTGTTAATTACACATCATTATGTCAAACAGGTTAACTCACATTCTTGATTCTTCGTCTTGTGTTCGTTCAGCTTCTATCACATTTTTCCATTGTACATGTACACATTTTTGGACAGCTAGCTAGCTACTTGGACACTGGACACTGGAGGAGTAGCTAACACGTTGGATTCGCAGTCAAGACTTCTGGCGACGTGACCAACTGTTGTAGTTCGTGGTAGCCTACCGTTAGCTTTCTGGATATATTGTAGGTGTGGATCAAAAATCAAAAAAGTGTGTTGGTTTGAGGAGATTATGGTGTTATACTACTCCAATACTGCTACTACTAGTGCTTCTATTCAGGATTCGAGTAATAATCCGAACTTTGTGATGGTCTCTAAAATAACCAACGGTAGTGGCAGAGATAAATGGATGACTGACTGAATAAATAAATAAATAATGAGAGAGAGAGAGAGGGGGAGAGTC
>OMLF01056407.1:8483-26780 GCA_900302615.1 Holocentrus rufus | reverse complement strand
ATATAACTTAGGTCTTTTTCAAAAGTTACAGTCTCAAAAAGTGACTGCCCAGGCTGCTTGAACCTTACTGAATTATTTGCCAAAGACAAATTTTGCCAGCATTTGAGGCTCAGTGGGTATTAATTTTCAATTTTGTACTCAAATTTGATACTAGTTCATTTCAGTACTATTAGGAAGTCTTTTGAACTGTACAGAGAAAAGCATGTTTTATTAAACCATGAATGTCTGTTGTGAGAAACAGCAAGGATGTAAAATAAAAAAATCCCTGTACTTTTGGCTCTTCCAGGTCAAAGGGAAAGAAGTGGTTTCTAGACATGACATTATTCCTAACACCACCACTCACTGGATCCAACTGCACAACCTTGAACTTAATGAGGAGCATGTAAATGAACTGGAGTTTCTCTCATCCCGTACCACTATATTCACCCCACCACCTTACCGGCGCTTTGAGCTGTTACGTTTCCACACAGTATTTGCTGAAAAGACCCTCCCCTTCACAGTTCGCACAGTAGCCTCCATCAGTTGTGCAGAGGTCACCATCCAGTCATGGCTCCTCATGTCGCAAGGCTTCTCATCCAACCGTGATGCACTGAATCTGATCCCCTGTGAGAATGTGGTGGTAAGAAATTAACTGAGAATTTTGGGTTGCAACCGCAATTTTAAGTGATACTATGCAAGTTTGGCACAGTGTCGATTGTTGGCCTCAAGCTTTACTTCCACTTCAGTTTTTTTGTTTTGTTTTGTTTTTTTGCTTTATTAGATTGTCACAGTATGAGACAGGAAAGATGAGGCAGAGAGAGGGGATAACATGTAGCACTGGGCTTGGGCAGTATTTAAACCCAGGCCACTGTGTCAAGAACTTAGGCTTGAAGGAGCAAAAGTGATTTTTAGACCAAAAAACAACCATTAGAACATATATATGTAAAAAACCAAGTTAAATTGTGGCATTAGACAAAGGTGTCCAATTACCTTTTGTTTATTACCACTACTACTACTACTAATAATAATAATACAACATTATTATTGCATGGATGTTTTTTTCAATCTTACGAAGTTATGACAGAACTTTGAGTACTTAATTATGTATAATCATAGCAACATTTAAAGTTCTGAAGATTTCCTTAAAAAAAGTTTATTTTATTTGTGTAATTAGGCACATACTTATGTTATACCCCAGAGTATGAGACTCAAGATTAAGGGCATGTTGACATGTAGGCCTACAGTCATTCATTATCAATTACCACCCTGCCACAGTGGAAACCCTGATCACAGAAAAACAAATCATATTCTTGGTAGCAATGTGACTGCTAACAGTGACTTATGTTGAAAATTCCAGGTGCGGTATCCCATTCCTGAGATCTGGGCAAAGAATTTCCACCAAGAAGGGATGATGGGAGAGAAATTATTAAAAGCCAGATTCAATAAGGGCGCTAGCTTTGGCACAGCAGGCACGTCTGGATCAGAACCATCGATGAGGGTGTCGCTGGGGACAGCTAAGTACGAGCAAGCCTTTAAAGCTGTGGTTTGGAGGATAAACCGTCTTCCAGACAAAAATTCAGGTAAAGTATTGTTTATCTCTTCCAGTTTTGTGCCCATTGGTTTCGGACTGTGTGTGTGTGTGTGTGTGTGTGTGTGTGTGTGTGTGTGTGTGTGTATCCCATGTTTTCTTAAGGGAATGCTCCAATGTTTTGGGCAAAATACCCTTTTTCTGACATATCCAGACTGAGACAAGAGGTTTGATATCATTTTGACCTCTGTACGTCCACTGCTCCAGTTCCGATGGTTAGACAGACTTGTAGTCTATAGGAGTCATTGACTTAGCTCCGTCAAAGTGAAAAAATAAACCTTACACCTACTCTGAAGCTGTCTTATTTACACAATGTATGTGTATTTGAGATACATGTCTTGGAATTTTGTGTTCAGTGGTTATAGTTCCTATTTAATTAATGACTCCTATTTTTTTCTTTTTTCTTTTTTCTATCCAAGAGGTGTATTTTGTTACTGTGTAATACACACGATACATTGTGTAAATAAGACAGCTTCAGAGTTGCTGTAAGGTTTATTTTTTCACTTTGACAGAGCTAATGATTACTGTAGACTTCAGGTCTTTATGTTAAGCTAACATGAAATGCTACCCAGAAGAACCAAACCAGCGTACAGAGGTAAAAATGGCATCAAACATCTTGTCTCACGCTGAGTAAGTCGGAAAAAGGGTATTTTGCCCAAAACATTGGAGTATTCCTTTAAGATGAAGCAGATAACACTTTCCTGTTGGGACAGAGTGTGAAAAGTATCACAGTGGGAGTGACACCTTGTGACACTGTGGGTATCTTTAAGTCACTTACACTGACTCTTACACTCTCTTCAAGTTTCTTATGATTGTGTATAGTTGTGTGGAATTTGACCAAAATGAAGCACTTCCCACAGACAGGCAGTTATTGATAAACTCTATAATAAATATGTAATCAGCTGCATCTTATCTCAACTTAGACTGGAACAGATCTGATAATAATACTTAAATACAGTCCTGATAAATTGGTCATACTCTTACTCGTGTCTGTGGGTTGATATGTCTCTGTCAGAGTCTATGTAACCTCAGGCCAGTCAGCATGGATGCCTGTCCTGTGCTCCCCCTGGTCAGACAAAACAATAGCTGTCACTATTAGTTACTTCACAAAATCAGGACTGTTCAGCCTTTTGTGGGCCTCTTCCCCCTTTCCCCCTCTTTCTTTAGTCCCTTTCTCTCTCCCTTTTATTTTCCCTTATACCACTGCCAGTCCTGCTTTTCATTTTCACTCCTCTGTTTTTGCAGTCTGTTGGCCTTGCCCCTGTTCTCTTTTTGCCTTTGAATGTTCAGCCAGTTAACCTGATTTCTTTCTCTTTCTCTCCCTCTGCCCCTTTTTCATCTTATGTACTTGTCTTAATTGAAACTACTTTGTAAGATGATGAACTGATGGGGAAGTCTGTTATGTGAAGTCAAGATCAAAATAACCTTCATTATCCCTCGAAGGGATGTGAATACAGACATGTGGTGGGAGAACATTTAAGGCTATGATATCTGAGACGTATCTTTTAGTCTTTGAGGTCAACTGAAGACATCCTTATACTAGATTCAGCCACTTACAGTTCTGGTTTTAGTCCCCAAGTTATCAAACTGTCATTGGAACCAATCACCACTACTTCTTATCACTTCACAGTTTACAGACACGAGTCTCAGCAAAGACCAGTAGCAAAATATTTTTTTGTAAATGGATCAATATACAAGCTCAAAAATTCCACGATACCTATCCCTTTGTGGCAACAATGCTATAATTATATAGCCAGCGACTGCAGTAGAATTTTGGTCTAAATACTGTTATTGTTAACCTCACAATAATAAAGCTCTGGCAGAAACACAGATTATTTTTAGATTCTCTGGGAATAATATATGAAAATATTCAAAATTATAAAGACTGAAAACTGTCTTTTGACAGGCTCCAATCAAAATCATAGATATCATTTGTCTTAAAAAATCCATATTGCTCATCAGCCCTTACAGCAATGCATGTACCTGTTTGACATTTTATCTCTTATATTCAAAAGGTCTGCACTTGTAATTAGTGGGATGAAAAACATACACCATTACACTATTTATGCACTACCAGTGTATTATTGATATTTTAGCAGTAGCATCTTCAGTTATTTGTAGCAGTAGAAGCAGCACTGTTATTTTTTTTATAATGTTAAATTATTAAAAAAAATAACAGTGCCTTAGAAGTCATGTCATCATTTTCCAGACCTCCATATCAGAATAGTGTATCATCTATGGGAGAAATTAATGCGGTTTCCCTATAATCAATAATATTTGAATGTTTGTTTTTATATTAGAGTACAACTGATGAGTACTTTTTTTCCACTTCAGTCATAAAAGAGGTATAAGATGGAAAAAATAACTTTAAAAGACATTTGCACGTCTCTATTTTGCAATATTTGAAAAGTTGCATTGTTTACATCAATATGTGTAATATGTCCCTTGCTCAAGGTGTACTTGGGCAAGTTATGGAAACCAAATGAGGACCCAGTTTGTAGTGTGAACTATAGCGCCACTAGTGATCACAAACTACATGGGAAAGACATTCTGTGTAATGCAATGATCATGCCGCTCTCTGCATATATAATTAAGGTCTAAGGACTTTGTTTCATGTCTTTTCTTTATTTAGCATTAAGTCATCCACACACCTTCTACTGTCACTTGGAGTTGGGTTCAGACAGGGAGGTACCGGCGTCATTACATCGCTACCTAGAGGTGGAGTTTGACATGCCAGCAGCATCAGCCTCAAAGGCCACTGTGCGATCACTCTCCGTGGGTGACAGAGCAGACATCAAGAAGTGGATCAGCTACAAATCTCACTACTTTTACCAGGTCAGTAAAGCAAGTTCCACATAGAGATGTATAGTAAAAATGGTAATAATAATAGAAAGATAATATGAATAATAGTAACAATAGGACTAATGATTAGTGTAATTCGTGTAATAATGATAATTGTAGAATTGGGTGTAGCGAGCAGGATCACAGAGGCTCCACTGCTCTCGAGGCAGAAATACCTGCAGACAGCAATAGAAGTAGAGAGGAGAAACACGACAGGGCACAAAACTACGGAACAGAGACGATGCTGAGTTAGTAACATGCATTTTTACTAGTAAGGACCTGAAAGTAGCAAGAACATACATTTTAAAATCAGTGCAACCATAAGAGGTCCTTCATCATACAGTCATAATTGTGCATAAAAAATTTTAGGCTCACAGGCCCAGTTGTTTGCGAGATTGACTGCAGACAGATACACACACAGACTCACCCAACCAAACGCATAATCTCCTGGTGGAGATAAAAATGGAAGTAGCCAAATCTTGGCTACACCAATACAGAGGAGCCATTTGTTGCTGTCGCTGGTGTCTTCTGATGTTGCCAGCTGCCGCTGGAAATTGCTGGTTTCCAGTGATGAATGCTGTGAAGCTGTGGCATGACAACTTATTTTTTAATTAAAACATTAACATCGTATATAAAAAGGCTACACAGATGTTTGAAATTAAAACCTGCAGACTCTTGGCCTTGGTGCCACGTGGTTGACAGCCACTGGCTTAAATAATTACCCCTCAATCCCTTCTTTTTAACTTTCAGGTACCCATAGAGCAAAAGAGAGATGGCGCAGGAGAGGGCACTGTGAGTGCTGACCAGCCTGGAGAATGTGCAATGCAGTGACTACCAGTGGACTGATGGACTGTGTGCATTGACCATTATTGTAGATGACGTCTTCTTTCTTCAAGCAGGGAATATCACTTTTTGCACTTTGACACAAAATATGATCATGGGATTATATATCTAAACGTTTTGTTGGACTGGAGTTTATTCATGAGTTTCCTGCTTTGATCATTCGTTTTCCTATGAATGAACTGACTTATCTTTTGAAATGAAAGCTGCTTTTTTGATTGTGCTCATGACCAAAACTGAACTGTACCTGTGGTCTGGAGGTGAGACAGCAAACTGAAATAAGCCCACCGAGGAGATGTACATGTTTGACTGTACACCATATTTGATGTAGTTAGCCTATGTGAACCACATCTTTTTATTAGTTTCTCAAGCCAGAGGTGTTGACTCCCACAGTTTGTACAGTCTGTACTTCAGAAGCTCTGAAAATGAGTAACAAAATAAGGCAGATATCCGGTCATTTCCTTGCTTCCATATCCCATATGCAGATGCATAAATAACTGATACAGGAAACCAAATTAGTCATAGCCTAGCTAGCTTTCTAGCCTAGCAAGAAAGCTGGCTAGGCTAGAAAAGCTAGAAAACTCTTTCGTAACTTTGCAAAATTCATTCCATGATAAGCGAGGTTCCTCCTTGCTGTGGAGACATCTTTTACTTCTTTTGGTGTCTTCCTTCGGCATATGCTAGCTAGCAGTCTTGGTTATGTTTCCAAGGGGAATACATTTTCGTGAACACTGTGCTGTGATTGGTTGAGTAATCTTCTAATATGAAGAGTGTTTCCAGTTGAAGATGACAGCTTCTTCTCCTCAAATTTTTATGTGCTGAATTACAGACTTATCTATGGAGCATTTGAAGATTATGGAATGGCATGAGAGATGTTTTTATAGTCTTATTCCAGTATTACTGTTCATTTAAAGACAACATTTTTTAAAACAAATAAATAAAATAGAGGTGAAATCAAAGGGCCTTTAATCTTTTTATTGTTGGAATGAGATACTGAGTCATTATGTGCTTATATTTTTGTATTCATGAATTTGTCAAAGTTTTGTATCTTTGTTTTGTGCACTTTGATGTACAGTGGTACCTGCAAACTTGAAAGGTCTTACATGGAATGAAATGCAAGAATGTGTCACACATTATATAAACATGGGTATCTCAAACTTTTTCATGCTTAGAACCTACATATAATCTTTTGACCAGGCACTGTTACCAAATAGCTGTATGTAAGCCCTCTAGTGGCTTCAGACCTTAAAAATAATCCACATTAAGAAACTTTTGACAACATTACAAAACAAATGAATATTTATCTGGGTCTCTCCAGAGTTTTGAATTCATCACTTTCATTTCAAACATGCATAAACCAATAATATGCCAATGTTCAAATCCGGAGCAGTCTTTGTACGATAAGTTACAAAGTTGGTTAATTTTTGAGCAGCTCCAGTTTGCATGTGTAGCCTACGCATGCAGGCACACCACTAAGAGAGACAAAGCCAAATACAATTCCTATCATAGCAGGGTTGTTTTGTTGTTTTGGCTTTCATTATTTACCACATATTTACACCATATTAACATCCAATTGAGGAAAAATCTTGGGAATATAGAGAACTGAACTGATAATCATGTCCAAACTACAGAAGTTTGGACCATGTAATACATTTTGGATATATTTTTTTCTACTTAATATACAGTATCTGGTTTTTTTTTACTATCAATTTACAATATTGGTGTTGTTTGTTATCAGACTGCAATCCACTGATAGGACAGGCATTCTCTTGGTGGGATATTTCCGACAAATGAGTAACACTGGATTATATATACATCAAATCTTGAGATGTAAGAGCTTCTCAATTAATGTGTCCTAAATTGCAAACTGCTATGTAATAGTGTGATACCATTTAGGAATCATGCTTTCATGTGTAACTTGTAAATGTGATTTACATGTACAATGGACATTTGTACGTGAAGTTTGAATTTAATGTAAATGAGGTACTGTTTGAACAAAGATGTATGCTGCTCTGGATGTAAACACTGACAAACGTACTAAAATACTTTATAACTCTTTTGATGTATTATCCAGTGCAGATGGACTAAGAGCCAAAAATCTTAAAATAAAATGCCATTAAAAAGTATGCATCCCTTTTGTTTTTCATATTGATTGTCATGGTATAAACTTTTTCCAAGTTGTAGCAGTTGATATAAATGTACAAAGCAAAAATTACATCTCAGTAATTCGGTTGGGCCTGATTTGGACCATCCATCACCAGTCATAATACTAACAGCCCTGCTAGCAACTTGTAAAACAGACCAAACTGTCTGAGCAAACCATGTTTGGGGGCCTAGTGGGACTAAATACTAAGTATGATCTTGGCTCTATATCAATTTTTCATGAGATTTTTAAAGAGCTTTGATTTTGAAATTTCACATGAAAATGGCCTGTTACTTTCAAATTTGAAATCAGAGAGGTTCTAGTGTCTGCCTGAAGTGAGTGCCTGCAGTGCTTCAACTCAACGCTCCGACCAGCTCACCTTCCTCACCGGGCAGGAAACTGTTTTTTTTTTTTTCAACCTCCGGCCACAGTGGCTGATGGATTCCAAAATTCACCAGCCATTCTCATTGTTTTACCGGTCTTATGCATTTTTAAAATAGGAAGGACCACTGAATGATGGCTGATTACCTGCCACCGCGTCGCTACATGCCACTTGCCAGTTACAAGGAAAATTATCCCAGCATGTGGCTGGTGGCCAGTGCTAATTTCCCTCTCTGCTCCTGACACACTGCGTCTTGTTTGACACCAAGGCATCAACAAGCGATTACAAATCCAACTATTATGACTCCAAAAGCAGCAGGACTGTCTTTTACCGCGACCCTGGGCAGTTGATCTGTCAATCTCACAAAATTCCTCAATCTTCACCTCCTTCGCTGACTTGCTCATAGTCAGCGGAGTCGTAACAAGACACGTGTCAGCATCAAATTGATTGTCAAAACTCCGGCTCCGTCGAACTCCGGCTCGAGACAGCCTACGTCTGTCGTGATGTCGTTCCGCATCTCCCTCTGCCAGTTTTTTTCTGTCTCCACGTTTAATTCAGGTTCAGGGGATGTCGAGCAGCGGAGACCGACTCGTGAAAGTGAGTGACCAAATTCCTTAAAAGAACAGGAAGCCGCCAGTGCCCATCGAGTAGGTAACGCGCCATGGTGACAGAGTTCAGTGTTAGCATGGACACACGTCAATACGCACGTTCTCCAAACGTCGGCCCTGGAGGACACGTCTGCTCATGAAGACGGCAGACTCGTACACAACAAAAAAAAGAGAAAAAAAAGACTCAATGGTCAAAGGGTGCCACAATTGTAGTTCTTTGTCTTGTTTTTGTACGTGCATGTTCTGATTTCAACCAGCAACTCCGCTGGTTCTTTTACTGTAATGCTTCTCTATGCCTTTTAGTTTTGTATGTTTTCTGGCAAACTATGCTGTATTCAAGCTGCTGGACTTTGTTAGAGGCTAGCAAAATTTAGAGTCTAATGGCAAGCAAACTTCAACACGGTTGTGATGGGGGTGAACAAAACAAGGGGCATGGGAAAGTCATCAGCAAAGGATCATTTCTGATTAAATGTTTGAAAAGTGACCTTGGCCAATAATGTCTGTATGTCAATATTACTGATACAAAATGATACAGTAAAATATCAAATGCATACTGTAGAATGTTTCTTGTTATTCCCCTTGTAACAATAAAGGTATCCATGATCACATTATTGGGCAATTTTATAAAAGATATTGGGCCTCCTGATGCATTTCGCTGGTTTCTCATTAAAGGTTATTGTATGTATTCCTGCTTAAAGTTGAAGTTTGCATGTCTGAGACCAGCTAATGTATAAACTTTTTTATATGGATAAATTGCTGGTATGGAAGGAAGCGGAAGGGCGCTTTCACACTTGAATAGCTGACCCTGACCTGTTTTCCAGTCGGACCTCATGTACTTTCACATTCCACAGAGTAACCCGGTCCACGAAGTAATGAAGGCAACTTTGATTATGATCATTCATAATATGGCATGTTTGTGTGAATGAATGATTTTGTGTGTTTGAAAGATTTAAGATTATGTAATCAAAAACATTTTTTAATTTTTAAGATTTTTTGTATACAAGACTGCACCAAGTTTCCAAATTTTTTTTTTCGTTTGTTTTTTTTTTTACTCATAATGCCAATTGAATTAAGTGTTGTCATGGCCACTGCTCATATCCGGTCTTATCACTCCCAGATGTACTCTTTGGCCAGTATTGATGTACAGTTTCAATATTCAACCATATTTTCATAAGAATTATTTATTACTTACGTCTATCATTAATTTTTATTTTCTTCAATCAAACGAAATTGGTTTTGGTTGAGTCATGAAGATTACGATGCTACTAGGAGATGAGACATTGTGTCTATATCAGATGGAATTAGAAATATTGGTTTCGTCCAGAGTCTTAATGTCAAATTTCTTTTAATTTCACTTGCACTGTCATTGTTTTTAGCTTTGTTTTGCACCTCATGAGAAGGAATACAGTAGGCGATAGAGGAAATGTGCACCTGAAAGAGCAAAAAGTCTGGTTGAAGAGTTTTGTTCCAAAATAATATATTTACCATCATAAATGCATGACGCCCATTATTATAAAATGATTGTTGTCTACAATCAGGTTGCTAATGAGTGAATTGGGAGTTTATGTCTTTGGTTGACAAAATAAAACCTTTACAGACTGGACACTCAGACTGGAGAGATACTGTATGATGAAATTAAGCTATTGATTTTTTTTTTTTTTTAACAAATGAATAGCATTTTGGAATAGAATTCTTCAATTGTAGACAATGAATGCACTGCTGATGAATGCCATGTCCACTTTTTAAGTTTTTTTGCCACAGCCTTGCATTGAAAATCTTAACGATTGTTGGCCTTGCCGCTGTAATTGTAGTCCACCATAGTTTCCAATACAGGTCCAAGCTGGGCTAGCCTTATCATCTTATTTGTCATGAGGATATTTCTGTCCTTTTTTCCATTTGAGATGATTTGTCACAAATTTGTCTCAATTTTAAGTTGAATTTGACCCCCTAAAGCCCCACTTGGATCTGCTGTGGAGACGAGGCTAAGGATCACAGGCCCATGGATTAGTCCTGCACAGCTTGTGCTAGCCACACCCATCTGTCATAACTGCTGCCTTGTGTGACCAAATTCTCAAGGAAATCTTTGGCTTTCGGTGGTCTCGGTCACAGAAATGGAATGGATATAAAATAAACTTAAATTTCCTTTGGTTCACCCAGCATGGCTTCTGCAGAGTTTTGCTAATGCTGCAAATGAACAGTGTTCCATGACAGAACTCGGAACGTTAGAATGTTCACTGCAGTGGGCATTAGAATGTTCATCCAGTTGATGCAATCGTCATGGTAACACATCAGCATTCCATGTCTGAGTCACATGCTTCCAGATGGACTCCTTTTGGCGTTATCAAACTCTCTGCAGCAGCCGCTGTGAGTGAACCAGCCAAATGACCTTTGAAGAGTCCAGATTTCAGTGGGAATGGCTGTTTCTGTCCATTTAAAGTCTTTGTGGTCTCTGTCAGGAGACCAAAGGGCCAGAGTTAGATGTTGGGATGTGCCAGCGATCGTTTTGCATTGTACCAGCAAGAACTCTTATGATGGCCATTATTTTTGGGCGTAGAGACACACTTGAATGAGTGCTTCTGAAGTGTACGCAGGGAGGCCAAACAGGCCGCCCTGGCTCTGCCTTGGACCGCAGTATTTTCCTGTCTATTCCTGTTGAAAAGTAAGCAGTTTGTGTATGTCATACTGTAGCAACTGTGGTAGAAGCTCCATCTTGTACTCTTTTCTTCCTCGTCTGTAAATCTACATCGCAAGAGATGTGCTTACTGTAAAGTTATTGTCAATGATTTGGGCAAAAAAAGTGATGTCACACTTGTACAAATAAAAGTTCAGTAAATAAATAAAGACCTGAATATGTGTGAATACTATCCATGTGTAATTTCCACCCAAGTAAAGCCTTTGGTTGAGGTTGAAATCTCCTGCCACTTTTTATGAGACTTGTCGGTTTTTACTTACCGACTGAGCAATAAAAATGACCTTTATTTGAAAATAATGAATAAAAGGCCTCGGAAAACTCCAATCTCATAGACAGCAGCTTTTGTTTGTACAGAGGATTTTCCTCTAACTGCTGTGCTTCCACCTAAACCTGAACTGTCCTACATTTCCTCAGAATTTGCATATCAAAGACGACAGCATTAAAATGGTTTGGTTCAGGAGACCCTGTGTTAAACCAGCACAGAGAAATACGCATTGCTGCACCCGAGTAAATGTACTATAGCCCACATTGAAATTCAATTGTCATCCTGCCTCTTTTGTCATTCAAATAAGGAAAGGGCATAGAGAGTCTTGAGAGACATCTTTACTGAAATAATACATTTAACGTAACACAAAATCAAATATATTACAAATAGTACAGAGTGGAGAACACACTGCGTAAAAAGTGCAGAGTCAATGCTGTTGCGGCTGGTAGTCAAAAGGAGAGTTCAACATTTCATCAAGATTAGTGGTCCTTTGCTCTGGGCTCTGTGGCTTTGCTGAGGTTTCCTGCCTCCTTCTTCAGGACACTCAAAAGGGTTTGGGAACTTTCCAGAATCTGTGAGAGAAGCAAACAAATCCCATGGAAAGACACTTTACTAATCCCTGAAGGTTAATGCATTCACACTAAAAAACTTAAAACCAGAAGAAATAAAAAGAAATAGAGCTGCAAGCGACGATTAAGGGGCTCATCCAGTAAGGAATCTGACCATGATGCAGCACCTTCTCTTGGTTTATTTGCACCAAATGTTGCACATGTCCTCAGAGCGTCAAGACAAATTAGCGTACCAGGTCTGTCACTTGGACCTTAGGGTATTATCTGCAATTAACATGCACATCATGTCGTGCCTGGCAGCATGTGGCATCCATATGTGTTCTAATCGCTGCTGCAATTTGATTGGCTCATGGTGACCATGTGGTTTGGAGTGGTGACATCTCATTAAATGAGCATTGAGGAGCTGCTGTAAGGCTGTTATGTACAAACTTTTGTTCCAATAGTCTCAATGTTTAGAGACACTTTCTTGTACAGCCACCATGTATGGCTGATTGCTAGAAAATTCGGCACTGGGCCTCAGTGCGCCACGACAAGGATGTGTATCAAATCTGATGTCAATCAGATGTAGCACTGTCAAGATATAGCATCGCTTCCTGTAAGCCAGAGGAATTTTGTCTATGATTTTCTGGAAACTCCTAACTGTTTTTGATAATTATTTATCATGATTTTTTTAATGATAAAAACCAATATGGCTGACGTGAAAACATTAAAAAGAAAGAACATGACAGAACATGACCTTCTGCTTCTTCATATGACACCAGTCCTGAATCTCTAGGCCAATCAGGGGCAAAGTTCTAATCAGTTGTAGACTGAAAGTTTGACCAGGTGGTGGCAGTAGAAGCATGGGTCTATGGACACAAAATTTGCTGTGTGTGCATGCGGGACAGGCCTCTATCAGTCTGCAAAGTTTCAAAAAGTAATAAAAACAATGCACCCTGAAAAAGGAACAGAAGAACAACAACAACTGGCCAGACGACATACACGCCCACCTCTACCTGATATTATGAACAAGAGGAATTTGAGAAGGCTGTGGGCACTGCTGACTACATTGTTGTTTTTAATAAGTTAACTTTTGGGGTGTTTGTTTACAATAATTAAGCTGTCAGTGGGAGTTCAGTGCGCAGGATGAGCCTGCATGTGATGGACTTTCTACAGTGAGACAACAAGGCAGCACATCAGCTGCTTGAGTGCAAACCACTAATGTAAAGGGACGGTGTACAAGGTGCATCAACTGTGAAATTCACTGTTGTGAATACTTGGAATTACTTGAACAGTGATACAAAACAGAAAATAATAGTACAGATATATCCACTCTCCAATGATAATCTTTGATTGAACTGCTCAAAAATCTGCATCTGCAGCCTGTGGCAGAGGGTCTTTTTTCAGAGGGGTCATAGCAGGGTAAAAGCAGAAGGTCATTACATTAACAAAGGTTTGATTTCATTTCACAATGCCAGTCCACTAGTAGGGTGGTAGAGTTGTGAACAGAAAAAAAAAAAAAGAAAAAAATCACCACTCACGACAAAAGTCAAGGAAAGTGAGATTTCTGTTCATTTACACATTCCATTTTTCTTTTAAAAATGATCACTGAATACAAAAATAATAAATATGACTCAAGAATGTCGGGACACAAACCTTCATGTAGGCGGCCTCTGTCTCGGCGATGGTTCGGTCAAACGTGGCGCGTGCGGTGAGTCTTTGAGCGAGGCTCTCGTTGACCCGCCTCAGTTTCTCTGTTAGGACGGCGATGTCGTGCTGCAGACGAGCCTTCTCCTGCTCCTCCTGCTGAATCTGACAGTTCAGCTCTTCCCGCTTCGAGCACAGCTCCTCAATACCTGACAGACAGAGAACATCAATTACACTGGTGTTTCAGACAGTAACCGTACTATTGCTGCTTGTTTCACTGATAAAACTGATTTAGGCTGACAGCTGAGACTAACAGCAGTCAGTCTGTGTAAATATATTCAGTATATGTTCACATTATTTTTATGTCTGGTACTTCACCAAGCAGTTTTACACTGCAGCATTACAGAGCAGGAGACAGGAATATTTGTTGCCTCTATGGGCACTGGGGCTTTGATGCTTGCACTGGCTGCTTGTGATGTTAGCAATTGAAGAATTTAAATTTATTCTACTGCTGCACTTATTTTGCATAATTGTGTGTTTGTGTGCTCCTTTGCTGAGTCCTCCGCCTTCAGGATTTGCTGTTTGAGATCATTTCCAGCAGATATGTATGAAGTCTGTGTTGATGAAATGATGAAATCCCACACCCAGAGATCACAAACATTCCTCTTTATTATCTATACTAGCTATAAAATATAAAAATATAATTATTAAAATATAATAATTTAAAAATCGATTAGCCCAGTTGAATAACTGTTTGTAGACTGCTTTGTTGACCTTTCTGGCCTCTTCTTCCAAAGAGGGTACATTTAGTATAGGTCTTTAAATGATCTACCACCAGCCTCCCATGTGTAATACTAAAGGCTAAAAGTAGGGAACTGACAGACTGTCTGCATAATCTCTGTGTGTTAATCAGATTGTGCAGTGTCATGTTGCCTGAGGACCACAGGAGCTAAGAAAAAAAGCACACAGCAAAGCAACACACTGCACTGTAACTGGGGGACAAAATCATGTTGCTGAACTGACAATTCACTTCTTTAAAATGTCACTCGACATAAAATTCCTTTTTTGAGTTTTAAAACTTATACTTCTGAGAAAGTCATTTTTGCAGCATGTGTGGCTGCTGAACCCTGTCTCGTGACGTCACAAATCATGGATCATCAGCGTACTTTTTATATAGCTGTATAAACACACATTCAGAGTTAAACGTCGGTATGGTCAGATGCTCTGTACCTCTAAAAGATTCAATGTCGGTGAGGTTACATACATAGTTTTCTGTTGCTCACTGGTGGGGGACTGTACTGACCTCATGCTAGCTAACAGTCTGATATCGAGTGCTGTGGGTTTTTGCCAGGCGATCGTCTCTTGCAAAAATCTCACAAGTAATCTGACATACAAAATATTATTATGACATTTCATGATGTCCAGTTTTATTCCAACAACACGGACAGCAGGCCAAACAAACGACGCGACTTCCATGGGTTGTTGTCTGACTCTAGCAAGACTGTGCATCTTCTCAAAAACAGAGTATTTGATTTGCTACTCCCATCCTTGTGAACTAACCTGACAATTCATTTTGTTGTTTATAAAGGCAGGGACGGATGGCAAATACCAGCAAGAACTTCAATCTACTTTCACCACTATACTACTAACTTCAACAATGAGCTGTATTCCCCCTCCCCCTACCGCTCCAGATTTCACGACAAAAATAGCCATTTTTTTAAACTGTGCACAGCGGCGTTGAGCTACCTTTAAAATATAATGACAAAGGCATTGGCGGTTTAAGTAACCATCGATAATAAACCAATCACTTACATTTGACAAGCTCGTTGTTGTAGGTCTGAAGTGCAGCGCCTTGTTGTGTCATGTCGTCTTTGATTTCTACAGGTTTCTACTTTTGCCGCGCAATGAGCTGTTTGATTCACAGATGCATTTACACAATTTATTGCACTTTTAATTTGTGCAACTACTTAGCTTGTCATCTACCTCACTGATACTAAAAAATCTTGCGTTTTGCCAAGCTAACACAGGTATACAAAACGTCCTCTCCACGCCAAACTGCAGCAAAGTCTCCTCACATAGCAAGTTTCCAGGACAACTTAACCGCCGCAGATACTTCCGCCACAGGGAGTGGTCGTCACTATCATGCGACCAGCAGTCATACGTCAATATCCTGCGGCGAACACAAGGAGACACCGGGAATGGAATGATCATGCCGCCCTCTAGCGATCAAATTCAACAAAAGAGTTATAGTTAACTTTTTGCTTTGAGGGCAGGAGTTGGGAAAAATTAATAAGAGGTTCTCATAAGATCGTCAAACGTTTACTGTTTTTCAATTCGGCCAAAACAAAAACGGCATCATTCCAGCAGATATTAATATCAGCCTGCTTACAGTGCGTTAAGATCAATATAACCTTTAAAACGTTCATAAAACATTTGAAAGTCAGGAACATTTTAGACCCAAGAGAGCTCATAAAAGGCCTTTACAATAATGTAGTCCCTTATCTCCAAGCTCCCCTGTGCACATCCTAATTAAAGACACAATAGGAGTTTTTAAACCTTCCTCGCTCAGTTGGACGATCAGCTGGATGAATTTCCAACTGATCGCTTTAAATTCCCTAGCGTTTTAGTTAGCGTGATACACGCAAACGTCTGAATACAAGAAATGTAAAAGAAAAATGTTTTATTGCTCAAGCAAGCATGTGAAAATTAAGCACCTCAGGTCCGATCAGCACCATGGACAGCGACACAAACTGCTCCTTATCTAGGCTGAGGCGCCGGTTTTGCCACCCACCAAAAATAAATAAATAAATAAATAAAAATGACATTATTTTGACATCATGAAATTCAAATAGATGATTCCATTGGAGATGGAATCACAACATGAGCAGGAGATTTTCGCTTCTGAATGCTAAATTAATAAAATGTTAGCACAGGCTGATTAAACAAATGAAAGCCTGTTTGCATGTGCATGTGCAGTGTTGAATTATAGTTTTAAATGCATTTGTTGGAGCTTTGGAGCTTTAGACCTTTGCATTTATTTACCATATTTTTACTATATTTCCATTGCAAAATGTGCATGTTTACCATTGTTTTGTGCGAGTGTGTGTGTGTGTGTGCGTGTTTGAGTCACTTGGAACTGAACCCCATCTTCTCCTCTCTCTAGGCCTTTTCCCCTCTCCTTACTCCGTGTTGGGGTCAGGACCTTAATGAATCCTCCTAGCATAGACGGCTCCCTGAATTTTTTCAGGTGCTCTTCTGGCATTCTGCTTTTATTCTGGATCTGATGGCAGAAGGCCTCTCTCTCTTTCTCAGAGGCCTGAAGTTTGACAGTCTGCCTGTCCACTTCTTGGCAGAAGGCTGCATTCTCCTGGCATCCTTCTGCTCCATCTCTGCCTTTGGCTTTCTTGGAAGCTCCTGGATATTCAGGCTTCTCTTTATTCATTTTGAGGCCCTCTTTTCTTGGCGGAGTGCCCTCCCCATCTCTGAGGCCTTGAGCATGATGGTCTACTGATGCTTGCTCAAGGCCTTCTCTTTCTGTATAATTTACATGAGCTTCTCAAACTTTTGGAGGAGCACTTCCTTCTTTCTCCCTGGAGCATTTCTTTGGGTGCCTGAATTTCTCGGTGATGGTCCTCCTTTTCTTGGACAGAGGGCCTCCTCACAGACTTTGTGTTTCATGACCATTGACACTGCAGAGCTTTTCGTTGACTCCTGCAGGTCTTTCCAGAGAGCCTATTTCCAGCCTAAGTGGAGGAGCTCAAGGCCATCTCACTGTGGAGCTTTTGTCTAATCTTGTTTTGAATGGAGGCCCATGTTCTCCTCCTTATAGGCCTTGTGCTTGATGGTCTGCTGCTCCATTGCTTGACAGAGGCCCTCCCTCTTGACAAAGGTCCTCCTTTTAAAATGTCTTCTCCATGGAAGAGATGCATATGCATGTTAAAGGAATGGTCCGAAATTTTATGACTACAAACTGGTACTGTTCCAGCCCTGAGGTAGATTATGGCAACGTGGACATGAAATGCGCAGACTGCAGGGCACACCACTACCACCAGGAGAGGCTCA
The DNA here is from genome assembly GCA_900302615.1 of Holocentrus rufus. Taxonomy (NCBI): domain Eukaryota; kingdom Metazoa; phylum Chordata; class Actinopteri; order Holocentriformes; family Holocentridae; genus Holocentrus; species Holocentrus rufus. The sequence goes on along the minus strand of OMLF01056407.1, from coordinate 9,185 downwards.
AGAGTAAATCAAACCACTATTCAATGCGAGAAACACCTTTAAAACTCTGAACTACATTTTAACATGGCAGCATCTTTTATCTCTGTGGAAAATGCAGAAATGCACACAAAATGCAAACACTCTTCTCTTCTCTTCTCTTCTCTTCTCTTCTCTTCTCTTCTCTTCTCTTCTCTTCTCTTCTCCTCTCTTCTCTTCTCTTCGGCCTTGTTTAACATCTAAGCAAAACCTGATTCGTGGAAGTTATGACCAGAAAATGTGAAAATAACCCCAAGAAAATAACCCAGGGTGCTTCCACTGTCCACAAAATTGGTCTCCAATCACTTTCAACAGAGCAGCTCCAGCCAGTTTCACCTCCATGTGGACTACATCTGACATGTGTCCCTGCCATATCTTCAACTGGCCAGAAGATGTCGCAATTCAACCTCCTCTGTCCTGTAATCCTGCTGGAGTTTGAGTGTCCATGACTGGTTATAACTGCGATTAAATGTAGCAAAACTGTCTACAATTATGTTTCCAGTTTTGAGCAGTAGAACGGCTAATTCTTTTGCGGACTGATGTCTCTTGTGCTGAAAAAAAGAAAAATATATTACTCGTTCTTTTTGGCTAAACAGCATGCAAAATTTAAGGCAACATTTTATTTCACAGGCTTTCTCAGATCCCCATGTAGTGCTGCTTTTAAAGATTTATAAAGAACCTTTTTGT
>OMLF01056406.1:3359-15535 GCA_900302615.1 Holocentrus rufus | reverse complement strand
TTCAGGAATGTAATCATTTTCCAGTCGCCTGCCTCAATCCAAGCCCTAAATTTAGCTCAGACCCAAACCCATGTCAGATTTGAAATCAATGTTGAGGAGTAGCTGTTTCCTTTTCATCATTTTTTTTTTTTTTTTTTTTTTTTTTTTTTTTTTTTTTAGAAAATTCCAGTGATCAACAGAGCTCAGTTAGTGGATGATGCCTTCAACCTGGCAAGGTAAAACATGTTTATTACCTTTAGTACATACAAAGATGCTAGGGAGTGGGACAGGAGATGGGAAATGTAATTTCCCACAAACAAGGTTGATGGGAAATGTAATTTTAAGAAACACTAGCACAATAACAATACCACTGTTGTGGGATCTCCACCATGGTTTTATTTTTTAACAGTAGTATTTCAAATTATCACATTTAATTTGACAATGATATACAGTCTGTTTCAAAGGACACAGTAGATAAGAGGAACCAAACCGTGTGCAACAATCCATTCATTTTCACAATCTGTTCTTTCTAACAGAGCAAAAATCATCGAGACAGTGCTCGCCCTTAACACGACCAAATACCTGAGCAAGGACATGGAGTACATGCCCTGGCATTCTGCCCTGGACAACCTGGACTATTTCACCCTCATGTTTGACCGCACTGAAGTTTATGGTCCCATGCAGGTTGGTCTGCCCTCAGCAAAGAACATCATTGGGGGGGGTGAAAAGAAACCAAATTGAGTAATTATTCTAACTTTACATCATGTTTACTCAACCCCTTCTTTCTCTTCTTCAGGATTATCTAAAGAAACAAGTGACCCCTCTTTTTAACAACTACAAGCGCATCACTGAAAACTGGAACAAAATACCTGAAGGACACATGGAACAGTGAGTACAGAAAACATACTCCAACTGCTTCATCTGTTCTTCCATCCCTGCAGGCTCCCTCTTGTCCGTCCTCTTGTCCTATTGATAATCCAGTTCTTACTCCTTTCTTTCCTAATCATACTTTTCCATGTCATGTTTTCATCTCAACCCTCCCTCCTCCTCCACTCAGGTACAACCAAGTGAACGCTATCAAGTTGGCTTGCAGCACAGGTGTTGAGGAATGCCAAAATCTGACAAAGAACTGGTTCAATCAATGGATGTCCACTCCTGACAGGAACCCGTGAGTACATTCACCTGTTTGCCTCATTATCAGTTAGTTAGTTACCGATCAGACTGCTCAGGAGTAGTCGTATCATCAAGATGTAAGGTCTACCTATCTGCTTTAATACCTACATTATACTTGGCCAGTTTCAGGCAGTTGAAGTGAACAGCGCTTCCATAGAAGCCTGAATTATTAATTGTTGATGGCACTGATAAGGCTAATCAGAAAGCAGCTGCATTAATCAAAATTGTCGATTTAAGTGAGAACTGTCCTAACTCAACTCATCAAATGAATAAATAAAAGTGGAATAAGACATAATTTGATGGTTGAGTCTATATGGTTCTCACTGAAAGCCTGACTCTGATAAATTACATGCTTGTTCCACATTTTCTTGTCATTTAAGTCTAAATGGTCCTCATTTTTGTAATTTCAACAAATGCTTCATTGCAGTTCCGTGAGTTGACTGTGTGACCTTTGGAAAGTTTAATATATGAGAAGTAGCTGAGATACATTCCCTAATAATTATCCTGCCTGTTACTCAACTATCAGACTCTATTTGAATACTCGACTATTAAACGTACTGACTACTAAGCAATTATAGACTACTAAACTGTGTCTGTAGTGTACTGAATCTAAAAGATGCCATCTTCCTCAAGGATCCATGCCAACCTGCGTTCCACTGTGTACTGCAACGCCATTGCAACAGGGGGCGCTAAAGAGTGGGACTTTGCTTGGTCGCAGTTTGAGAAAGCTTCCATTGCTATTGAGGCAGACAAACTTCGATATGCCTTGTCCTGCACAAAGCAACCCTGGCTGCTCAACAGGTCTGCTCATATCCACCTTTTATTTTTTTTAGCTTTTAACAGTGTATCATAAAACTAATTTAGGCCAACTGATAATTATACAAACACACACATAACATGTCCGTTGTTCTGCTTTTTGCCCCATTCAGGTATCTGGATTACACTCTAGATGCAAACAAGGTCCGTAAGCAGGATGCCACCTCCACCATTGTCTACATTGCTAAAAATGTGGTTGGTCAGTCTCTGGCTTGGGACTTTGTGAGAGCACGCTGGACATACATCTTCACTCAGTGAGTACAACACAATATTCATCTTTTACCAGCATCACTGCCTACCAATAAAAAAATGAGTGAAGCTTCTGACACACACAGCAGTGCTGATAATCTAGATTTAAGACACAACATGGAGGCACTTATCCTCCTGTCCTGTGCGGGACATGATTTTGTCAGGGACTATCTGGAGACAGCAGATAGAAGACAGAAGATAGATTAGACAGGGTTGTATAATTGCAGTTATTTTCACAGGCTTGACTTGATTAATAGATAACAGACTGCTTTACAGTGCAGTTCATCAGCAGTGACAGCATGTCTGAAACGAGCACACTCATCGAACTTCAAAGCCTGCCTCAGCCAACCTTTGCTCCCATCTCCTCATAAAGCAACCATACTTCCCCTTTGTGCAATTTAATATTAGTCTACAGCTTCACTACATGCAATTAAGCTAGTTATTAAAGTTGCACTATGCAAAATTGCAAAGGGTCGATTAAAGTGAGTTTAATTTAGTAGAGACAGTTTAGACTCAACTGGCAATAAACATGGAAAAGCAAAGTTGTGTCTACAATGACAACCATATTCACTCAACCATCTAGTTCCATGCATGTTCAATGGTTTTGGTCAGTTGAGTCTAAATGGTCCTCACTTCAGTTGAGTCTAAATGGTCCTCACTTCAACTGACCTTTGGCAATTTTGCCTAGTGCACCTTTAACTACGTGTTGCAGAAACTGGATGGCAGTTTATGTTAGTGAATGGTGTTTTGATTAGTTTATTACTTTTTTGGTTATCCTAAGGTGTTGTTAACCACAACAGCTGCTGCTTTTTTGGCATGACAAAAAAGTTCAGATGCCATAAAGACTCTTTGTTGTTGTTGTTGTTTTGTTTTTTCTGTGAAGAAGCAAAATTTGATTGTGGTTAGATTATGGTTTTAAGTCCAAACTGAGAGAAAATACAGCAGTGTTGAACATCCAAAAGAAACTGAACATTGCTTGCATTTTTTCATGTGACTATAGCAGATAGTGGTATTTTCCAAATATAGGACTGTCAACTTTGAATATCAATTGAATTTGTGTAGAAATGTCCCAGTTTTCCTGATGTCTTGATCTCATCTGTCAAAGGTACGGCGGTGGATCTTTCTCCTTCTCCAACCTCATCAACGGAGTCACTGAGAGGTTTTCTACTGAATATGAGCTGAAACAGGTAAGCTGTTTTAAAGCTTTTTGACTCAGTAATGAATACTGTTTATTCTTGCCCACCACACAACAAATGGCTGCTGTCATATGAAAACCTTGTATCTCCAATTTTAGAGATTTTCATGTTTTAACTATTACAAAGAAGCTCCTGCACAACCCATTGGATAAAATCAAATATGCCTGGCCATCAAGCAACAGATAAATATTCCTGGTCCTTGAATGTTGGCAAGTCAAAACAAAAATGATTCCAGTCCTTGTTGCTAAACACAATGCACTCTTTTATTGAACTGACTTTCTCAGCTGTTCAAAACAGTTAAAGGAATAGTCCAACGTTTTGGGCAAAATACTCTTTCTGACTTACCCAGACTGTGACAAGATGTTCGATACCATTTTCACCTCTCTGCATCCAATGATTTTGTTAGCTTAGCATAAAGACTTGAGGTCTACAGGAGTCATTAGCCTAACTCCGTCAAAGTGAAAAATAAACCTTACAGCAACTTCAAAATTAGAGTGATTTACTCGATAACTTTTAGGAGAAGTTAGATGGTAGGAATTATAACCACTGAACACAGATGGAAGGATATATGTGTTCAGTGATGATATTTCCAACCATCTGATGCTAAGCTAACAAGATGCTACTCATTGGAACTGAACCAATGGACATACAGAGGTGAAAATGATATCGAACATCTTGTTTCAGTCTGGATAAGGGTATTTTGCCCAAAACATTGGAGTATTCCTTAATAAACTGCTCCAGACATGTTTGGCGTGAACATATCCTTAAAAGGTTGTTGTGAAAGATTTTCTGCAAGGGAATCTGCCCTGCCCTGCTGACGCTGTTTTGGTTAAGAAGTAGATATATTCTCTTGTGGTTTCAATTTTCTGTTGTTGTTTGTCTGTGTCCTCAGCTAAAGAACTAACGACACTGTTTTGGTTTACAGTCCTCCGAGCCACAAAATCATCATAAATGGAAAAGAGTGTGTTAACTTTGCTTCATTTAACTTCCTGGGTCTCCTTGACAATGAGCGGGTGAAGGTTGGTACTATTTGTGTTCATCCACATATTACCATATGAATTCTAAGTTGTTAACAGCAGGAGGAGAATTGAATCACTTTTCTGTCCTCCTCTTACTCTCCTTACAGCAACAAGCTTTGGCATCACTCAAGAAGTATGGTGTTGGTACATGTGGTCCTAGAGGCTTCTATGGAACCTTTGGTGAATGAGAAATGCTTTTGATTATGTCCACCTTTTATGCTTTTATTAATTAGTAGTAATTGAAGCCATCAGTGTCTCTGATTACTTCTTGATGTGGTTTGGGTGATCCATCATTATTATATATATTATGTCTGAATTTTTCTAGACTTTAGTTTTTAATTTTAATGAAAGCTTTATGTATACAGCATGGCAGTTGCTGCCTCATTGTTGTAAGTGAAAACAAAATTGTTTTTTGTTTTTCTTTTACCTGGGCATTCAGTAGTTTTAAAATTCTTTTTTCCCCTCCAGATGTTCACCTGGAATTAGAGAACCGTCTGGCCAAGTTCATGAAAACAGAGGAGGCCATCATCTATTCCTATGGCTTTGCAACCATCGCTAGTGCAATACCTGCCTACTCCAAGAGGGGTGACATCGTTTTTGTGTAAGTACTTGTTCAGAGCAGTATTCAATTCTGCCTTTTATGGTAGAATCCCATTATCAGTTTTGTGTTATCAAAATGATCAGCTTCAGCTGATCAACGACCCAGTTGTGGATTGAAATTATGCATTTTAGCCAAGCATTCTACAAAGAACAGCGCATCATGTAAAAGCTCACACAAAACAGCAAAATTAAAATTTCCAGCACTGTGTTTAATAGGAAAATGCAGCATAGGTTATGCCTTCTGTCCAATACATTTAACAGTTTTTAGTCACATACACTATGCATGTTAAAAAATTAATATATGTGAGCTGTTGTTATTCAGCACTAACTGAAAATAGTGAGGATACAATAATATGTTAGCCTATAAATTAATTATGGAGTTGATCAGGTTTAGAACTTGTGTGAGCTGATGTGATCAGATCATCTCTAATAGAACAGATGCATTAAAAATATAGGTGTTCTATTATGTACCATTATCCTGCTTCCAGCATATAAAGATTCCATCAACATGTTCCTTCACACCCCCCTTCCTCTGCAAAGGCAAATTTCACTACCAAAGCCATGGCATTTTTCACATGGTATAATAAATAAACAGTGGACTGTTTTAAAGTATTATTTACAGTTGAATGATTTACATGCTTTACTACCAACATATGAGATCCCAAATAATGTTAATACCATTGTAATGTCCCCTCCTCTCTCTCTCCTGTCACTGAATTTGGTAAATCTATCAGGATGTCTTTCTGGAATTAATAGCAGAACTACAACATTTGTAGGATCAAAATATAAAAATTCGTACTGTTGCATCACATCCTATTGCATTGCATCACGTTAGGACAGGGCTGAATCGAATCATACCGATCTATTGGCTACTTAAAATGTATCTAGATGCATCATATCATTGATCAAGTATAGGAGACGCATATGGAATCAGCTTCAGGGGGTGAGATGCACACCCCTGTCCAAAATTTAGTAAGAAACAGGCCTTTCCATGTGGTCATTTTATATAAACCATTTATTCATGTAATTTACAGAAAATGTGCTGTATTGTAATATGCATCATTATTGAGATATGAAATTACCTATTTTGGATTATGAGATTTAGGTCATATTGCACAGACCTACTGTTCACTGTATATATGTTTATATATGTTAGAGTTAATCAGTGGAAACAAGTTGTTGGTTATGTCTCTTTGGTTGTCTATCCAGGGATGAAGCAGCATGCTTTTCTATCCAGAAAGGCCTCCAAGCCTCTCGCAGCTTCATCAAATACTTCAAACACAATGACATGGAAGATCTGGAGAGGCTGCTTAAGGAGCAGGAATCAGAGGATCAGAAGGTTAGTCCTGAGCAATCCAAACCTCTGTTTCAAATCAAACTCTGAAGAAATTTAAACATGGCAGTAGAATAGATAAGCTTGGATGTTGTGCACTGACATCATCATTCAGACCAATAAGATTTTAATCAAGGTAGAGCATGGTAGTAGTACTTGTTTACCTTCATTCAAACAACAAGCAAGATCTCAGTCAGCTGGGAAGAGGAACTTTTGGCAATACACAAACGATGATAGTTAACTGTGCTTAGCTACTTAGCTGTATTTCAGCCACATGATTGGTTGGTCGCGGCACTATTCTCACCATCGGCTGTTCGTGTTGTCTGTTCAGTTCTATTGAAAATGACGTAGTTTCATATCGATGAAAATTTATTTGGAGATAATTACCATTAGCGTTTTATTGCCCGGCCCTATTATAAACATTAGCAAATGTAGCAATAGTCAACAGGAAACTCTGTAGTTAGCATTAGTGATGGTGCTCATATTACCCAAAGCCTTTTTCTGTGGTCAGATGGAATGGTTATGGTGATTGCATTGCTTCATCCTGGACCATTCCGGACAGGTGATTGTCATGCTGCTCAAATTAGGAGTAGGAAGTACCTATGTACAAGACTAAGTCAAAACCTAGTATATGGTTGGACTATGTGTGTATAGTCTGTTCTTAGCATGCACTAAATTTCGAATGAGCTGAAGTCAGGGGCTGTGGATAAAGAAAAAAGGGGACAGGGGAATTAAAAAAAAAAGACCAATAGAGGGGGATAATGAGTGCACTGTCCTGGTTGGACCAAAACGCAGAAGCTGATCAGAAAACAAGGAGGCTTCTAGCAAATATTATTATAAAACAGAGGGAATTAGAAATAAAGGCCTCTCTCAAATAAAAGCCTGCCTCCAATAAAGGCCTGGTAGGATACCTGCAGGTAATAAAGATCCTGGCCAATATTTGATGAAATATAGTATGACTGCCGATGTGGAAAGAAGCCCATAAATGTATGTATATCTTTGCAAATAACCATGCAAAAATTGGAAAATACATTGGAATATCTAAGTTTAATGTAGATGCAACGAAATATGTAATTGGTTCTTTATGACAATCGTTTCACAAAAATCACTATCCACCTATGTCAGCCTTGTTTAAAAGATTTGTAAAAGGCGATTTGTAAATGCTCCCTGAGCACACGGCCGACCAGTGGTATAACTTCATCAGTCAGTCAATCAGAGACAGATTTTTGCGTTTGTAGGGAGCTGGCCCCGCCGTTGCTTTCCAGCCAAAAAGTTCAGTGTTGACAGCAACAATGCGGCTGGTCAGTGATGGAATCCTATATCCATGTATGTGTTAGTTGTGGTTGTAGTTCATTCTGTTAAAATGCAGGATTTAGAACTGTACGCAGTATAAGTGTATGTGTGCACTGAACGCAGCTGAGAAAAGTGTGCTGAGCACATTTCGTGCCAAACCATGCCCAAGTCACTCTCCACATTCAGAACTGTTCGGCCAACCGTGGAAAAGAGGCTTATGACATTAGTTGACAATTGGGATAATACAGTAATAAATACGGTATTAATCAACCTGCTATTTAAGTGTTTCTTAATGCTGCCCTGTGTGGCCTTATCTTGTGTGATTGGGCCCCTTGTTATTCCTTGGTTGCTGTATCTAACATAGTGCTGTTTCTTTGTAGAATCCTCGTAAGGCCAGAGTGACCAGGAGGTTCATTGTAGTGGAGGGGCTGTACATCAACACTGCAGACGTCTGTCCTCTCCCAGAACTGGTCAGTGAACAATAATGGACATCAAACGTTGATAATATTTCAGAATTTATTAGAATTTATCAAATTAAATTAAGGGCCTGTCAGCAAGGCACTTAATGCCAACTGCTCCAGTGTTGCTGGTCAGTACCCAATGGTAAAAGACTGGTTATACTGGGCAGCCGCCAGTGTGAATGTGTATTACTGTATGAAAGTGAAGCAAAGTGTGGCTGAAAAAGCATGGAGGTAAGACTTTCTTCTAAAAAAAAAAAAGGGTAGAAAATACATAAAAATGTCTAGTGTCCCATAATTGACAGAATCAAAAATTAAGTACTGTCACTTTAATGCACATCCATAATGTTTGCATGTCTTGCTGGCAGGTGAAGCTGAAGTACAAGTACAAGGTGCGGATCTTTCTGGAAGAGAGCATGTCTTTTGGTGTGTTGGGGGAACATGGCCGAGGAGTCACAGAACACTTTGGGGTTAATGTGAGTATATTGAGCAGTTGTCTTGTTTAAAAAAAAAATTATTTGTGCCACACAAGGCCAAACCTTTGACCAAATCAATTATAATGCTTTAAACACACAGACGTCCTGGTGACTCACCTGGTAGAACACGTACCGCGCTCGGACTCTTTGCTGTATATCATCCCCAGTCTCTCTTCCCTGCCCTCTCTTCCTCTCTCTACTGACTATCTAATAAAGCAAAAATACCCCAAAAATATTTTCAAAAAATGAAACAACACCACCAAAAAAAGGATCACGTCTCTGAGCGCTTCTCTTTGATGGGTGGTTCCAGGTGTCCCTGAACATGCCTCCAAGTTAATTGTTATTAAAAGGATAGTTCATTCAACTTGCACTCCTAAATTATTGATTTGGTTAAAGTTTCCTGTCACATATTGCCTCATCCAGTCTGGTGTGGATGTACTTGTCATTCCTTCATGAGGTGATGTCAGCATGAAACGATTGAAATAGTGGTTAAGCCTTTTGTTTTTGCCAATACAACACTTGTCTTTCTACCTTGGTTTTTGTCATGTAGGAACTCACTAGAGCATCTCAGAAAAGTGTTTTAGTATAAAACAATTTTAGAAAACAAACCTGATTGAAATCTAGATTTCTGATCATGCATTGCTGGCCTACAATCAGATGTCTGTATCACATCATGATCGTGACCATGATTGAAGTTTATTTAGAACACCAAATCACTGATTACAATCTCAAATTACTTTTCTCATGATATCATCAGCATGTTTCCAACCTTGTTTGTTGTACTTCCTCTGTGTGATGTATTTAACAACAAAGTCTTGTTCTTGGTCACCACCCACAGATAGATGACATTGACCTGATTAGTGCTAACATGGAAAATGCAGTGGCTTCAATCGGCGGCTTCTGCTGTGGGCGGTCATTTGTGATTGACCATCAGGTATGAGTTTTTTGTAATCCATGTATGGTAATTAAATAATAATGAGAGCGGTGTGTGTACACATTCAGACATATATCCCAGTGCTGTTAAGGATACACGTACATCTGGTGTTCTGCCCCATTTCAATCAAACAGTAGCTTTAGTTTAGCTTTAGTTATAAGTCAAATTGTTGCTGTCCACTGCATGTCTTCAAAAACAAATATATACTAAAGCGCTATGACTATGATAAAATACAGACATAGTGCTCTTTAAATTTTAATGGCTGCTCCTAACTTGCAACTTAATGACCAAATTTGATATAAGATATAATTTTATCACATATCAGAAATGTAGTAAGATAGTGTTTTTGAGTGTGCATTGACCTTTAATTCTTTGTCTGTATGTTGATGTTTTATAGCGTCTCTCAGGCCAAGGCTACTGTTTCTCTGCCTCCCTGCCTCCCATGCTGGCTGCAGCTGCCATAGAGGCGCTTAATATCATGGAAGAGAATCCAGGTACAGCTCTGGCAGAGACAACACTACAAAGCAGGGAATTGTACTGTAATTGCTGGAATTCCCATTATTATCCAATTCAAATTTCAAGATTAGACCATAAGTTGCTATAATAACGTTCCAAAGTCTAACATTCAGCCCCACTGTCCTGTTAGTCACAGTGATGTGAAACGTGGCATACAAATAGCCCTTTTCGAATTCCAAGGATAACCCAGAACTTTCCATAACCTGGGAAACCTTACAGGAACTCTGAAGCTGTCTCATTTACATAATGTATCATTTATTTGAAATAGGCGTCTTTTTAATTTTTAAAAGCACGACTTGTTTTAGGAGAAGTTAGATGGTTAATATAACCGCTGGGCACATGATCCTTTTGTCTACTTAACTATGACTACAGCAGTGCTCGGATCACTGCACTAGACGGAACGGATCTAACTTCCAATCAGATGTTGACCTTCCTTTGCTCTCACACACACGCTGGCATATTATTGATTCCATGTCTATGATAAATTGATCTGAGATGCAGCAGGAAAATTAAAAGGCAGGGAAATAAAGTGGTTTATGAGGTAGGGAATTCACAACTACTGAATTTCAGTTGTCATTGACTACCCCAAAAAGTAGTTTACTAGTTGGGGGTAAAGGACGTCAGGCTTTACCCTGTCTGAGTTTCATGTTCAAAGTGCTGTTGGACTGCACAACAGCCAGGCCCAGAACATCCAGAACATTCTGTTCAACATTGTACATATATATGTACAACTAGTAAGCACTTTGAATGGTTGGCTGACTAGAAGAGCGCTGTATAAATGCACTCCATCTACCATTTAGTATACTGCAAATACTCTGAGTACTACTCTCAAGGAAAAAAGGCTGTTTGGTTATCTCAAATGCTCTAAGCTCTAATACTATGATCATTATGTTTACATACTCTTGGAAATACAGGATTGTATTTGGATTTCAGTTGTTAGAACTCACCAATAAACATGAATGTCCACAGGTCACATAAAATGTGGTTTATTGAAACAAACACGGACAGCCAATTTACTGCTGCACGAGGGATCCGTATCGATAACCGGTTCCTGTTAAGAATCGATTAGAAATGGTTCGATCCATCGACATCATTAGGCTTTATGCTTAACGATTCCCTTATCAATTCTTTACATTACGCCGGAGCGGCCGGACCTTATGTCTATGCATATGCATTGCATGTCCGTGTGAAATTATGGCCGGGCAAATGCATGGCCAGCCACTCGCATTTAACTTTTAATGTTTAATGTGAACTTCTTCCTCCCTCCTTACTGCTGCTGTATTCACATACTCCTTGTCAGCGCTGACATCCCACTGAATCGTAAATTTATCCTGTAGTTGTAAGCATGATACGCGGGACTGGGAGTGAGAGATGATTTGCTGAAGCAACGGCGCACAACACAACGTTAGAGATCTTTTACGTTATTATGAGAAGTGTAAAAAATAATGCCTTTCATCATGAAACTGTGGCGGGACAAATTAGACTGTGGCAGGCTGCTAGAGTGTAGGTAATTAATGGAAACACTGGTCAGCTGTACAGAATCTCTGTGCTCTCTGGTGGTGGCAGAAACAGGACACACTGCCTTTGCTCTCAGCACTTTTGGCTACCTATTTGTGTGTCCAAGCATCTTCAAACCCATCTGAGAAGGTCTTTTCGATGGCTGGAGATACTATCAGCCCTGAAAGATCAAGGATCCTTTCTGAGAAAGCAGATATGCTTATATTTTTAAACAAGAACTGTTGAGTTTGTACTGATATTTTTATTTACGTCCAGAGATCTAGGATCCAGTGACAGTGTACAGAGATTATTTATTTATTTACATCCAGAGATCTAGGATGCAGTGACCATGTGCAAAGATTTGTGTGACCAATTTCATATTTATTTACTTTTAAACTCAATAAAATGTTGTTGACACAGAAAACCTGTAAAGTCTACTTTTTGTACACCAAAAATTCACAGGAGGAATTGATAAGGGAATCAATAAAGAATCGGATAGATAAGCGGAATCGATAATGGTATTGGTATCAATAAAATCTTTTCAATACCCATCCCTACTGCTGCACTGAGCTAAAATCACAGATAGACGATTAGTTGACACAGACAGTGTTGACTAGTAGGTTTGCTAGTCGACTGC
>OMLF01056405.1:0-56680 GCA_900302615.1 Holocentrus rufus | reverse complement strand
GCCAATAATTCACATTTATCTATTTTCACTTCCCTAAATGTCCATCTTAACAAGTCCCTTAGGCTCATATTCATTAAAATCTTGCTTTTTCTTAAACCAGGTGAAAACATCTGCCAGTGGGATGAGATAATCCCACTTGTTTCCAATGCTAATCAACTTGTTTCCAGAATTTTATTGAATCAAGTGTGATTTTCTCGATCCTATCAGTCTGATCTGCCTTGTTCTGCCTTGTTTCATTGTATTCATTCCTGAAACAAGTGAAACTGCACTGGAAACAAATGGGATTATCTCATCCTACTGGCAAATTTTTTTCTCGTTTTAAGAAAACTTCTATTTTAAGATTGAACACAAGAATAAAGTGGAGTGCATTTTTTAAAACTTCTTTCCTCTTATTTAGTTATTTTTCCACCGTGCAATTATTTCTCAGAGTAACACTTCTTGGATCCTTGTACTCTCTGCTCTAACCTCAACAGGGTCGTCCATCGATGTCTTTTAAAGTCATAAACATTGTGTTCGCCTTCACAGTGAGCATCTATAGTATATTTACTGAGGAGACAACACTGCTGTAAGCTGTTATTGTGTGCATGTGTATTCATTATTTTCTGAGTGGGTCATGGAGTTGGGGCGTGCCATGCTATTGCACCACATCGCCCTATTGTAATTAAAGTGGAGTAGAGCGTAGTAATCTGCAACGGAGGACCGTTGTTATTGGAAATTAATCCATTCACCTTGGCTGAAGCACGAGTATTGAATTCCTACAACAAGACAGGAAGATGCCTCTATTCATTCCTCAAAGTAATCTTTATGTTTTCAGAGCCTCCTGTCCTCAAGCGCTCTCCAGGATGCTGAGCAGACATTTCACTTTTCACTTCCAAATCATTTGACAGCAGACAGTATAAATGCTTGGATTTTTCTTTAACAATTGCTCTACCTTTATGTGAAGGATTATACGTGCCTCCGGGATCAGGGACAGTGGATGTGTGACATTTTTGTGCGGATTCCTCTTCAAAGGGTAGGCCATGAATATCTACATGACTGTTAACTCAAATGCCAGAGCAGCAGTTTGTCAGTGAACCAAGTCCCAGCTAACAAAATGAGTAGGTCGCCTGACAAAATATGCTGAGCATTACATCACAAGGAGACGGCAGGTGGTGTAATGTAGACTTCAACAGTAGATCCTGGTTTCCTTTCAAGGCTATTTAATGGCCCATAGAGCAAAAGTTGCACAGCGATGACATGCCATAAGGTGAATGGCAGATGAGAGAAAAAGAGGGACAGAGAGGCTGACTCAAACCTGGGTGTCAAAAGCCAGTCAATTTCACCGGACCTGCCCCACTGAAATCTAATTTCATGGTGGTTTCACCATGCACCGTCCTCTAGTCATGGTGCTAATCTAATATCTCAGCCTTTAGATTGCTTTATGTTGCTACAGCTTCTATTTGGAATGGTTCGGTGTTAGTGTAATAATGCACTTTCAATTACAGAACTTACATGCTTTTTGTATAATTGTTGCAGCCCGTTTGGTCCTGTAAGCTTAGACTGGATTGGAGCCGCACTGTTATAGCAAAATGGCTTTTTAGTAACAAGAAAAACTTCTTCCCCCACAGAAAATAGATCCATATTGTACAGTAGAAAAGTATGTACTGCAGTTCATAGACAGAGGCAAGAAATGACTGCTTGCAAATTAAAAGAACAGTTCACCCAAAATACAAAACAATACAATCAATACAATATTTTTTCCCCCATTTATCCTTAGTACACTCAATTTGTCCATATAATATTTATGTGATTCGGTGAGGTTTCCAGTCTGCCACAATCTCCCCTTTCTCTCAGCAAACCACTACAATGTGGCTAGATGGGTATTCGTTTGTGAAGCTTGAGCTGTCAAAAACTTACATGTGAAAATCTCAGCAGCAACAGCATTTTCCAAAAACAATAACACAGATACCCGATAATAATCCACTGCCCTCGGGGCGAAGAGTTTTGTTGGGAACTATTTCCTGCCGAGGAAAACCGTATCTATTCACTCTTAACAAGTATGTAAATTTTTGACGGTTTGCGCTCCACAAAATAACACCCATGCAGCCTTGTTGTTTTGGGGCGATGGAACCAGAGAAAATTGCGGAAAACTGGAAGACTCACCAAATCACACAGAAATTACCTGGATGAACAGGCTGCAGTAGGAGTAAGTGAGAAAATATATATATATATCTTGCATATATTGGTTGTACTGCTACTTTAATTTACTTTAAAGACTTGAAAATATGTTTTAATGAATAATCTGTTCCAAAACATTACTCTGCTGACCTCTACTATTCACAGAGGTCAGGAGAGAGGCAGGACACAGCATAGCCGGTCCATAGAGCTCAATATCCTGTTTTTCCTCTGTCCTTCCACTTACAGCCAGCCACTTTCATGTGCATCCATGCTACGCCTGAAATAAAAGCATTACAGGGGATCGATCAATAATCATTGATTGCTACAAGATATTTAGTTCATCCATCCAATTAACTCAGGTTGGAAAAAAAACGTGGAAGTCTGGGGCCAGCTTCTTTTTTCTTCTATCAGAGAGCAAAGCTATATAAACACACCCTAAAGAATAAGCCAGCGGTTTGGTGAGAAAACCGCCCGGCGTGTCAGTTCGGCCAAATCAATTCAGCATGGATTTCTCTGTAACTCCTCTCTGCAAAACACATTAGAGCACTTCGGTCTGAAAGAGAGAAGAACAAAAGTCTCTGCAGACATTCACAAGTCTGCACTTCCTCTTTCATCCGAGGCTTTTTGATTGAGAATAAATTAAGAAAATGAGCTCAGTTGTAACCTTATAGACCCTCAAAATGTCATGAAATTGAAGCATACAAGGCTTCGACTGATATGGGTTTTTGAAGGCGAATACTAATTCCAATATTTTTGGACTGAAGCTGCTCACAGCCGATATTTTGTTCCAAATTTAAAAACCCCGTGAAATGGCACTATTGCCACCTTGATTTTATGTATTTCCTGTAATAAAAGGATGCTGAAACGGGACAGAATACAGGGAGGGATCATTGAAAAGAGTGTACCAATAGGATATTAGTTAGAAAGAGAAACAGTTTTATTTAATAAGATGGGTGAAGGGGTGGGATTGTTGTAAAAAATTGTTAAGATTTCATTGGTTTTACTTTTTATTTACATCTACTGGTGCAGTATGAGGTCACCTTTAAAGGTACAGGAGTTTATGTCATTGGGACTTTAATATCTTTATATTTGACCTCATGCCCCCCAGATTTTAAGGAGTCAGTATTTACTCCAGCACTATGTTCTTAATATTTAAACCAAAATAATATTCTTTCAGTGTTACTCTGAAACACACTACAACCTAAAATGAGGAGTAAATAAATAAATAAATAAATAAATAAAAACAACTAAATGAATGAAAATTTCACATTTCCTAGATGTTTTGCTGTAGCTGTTGTCAGGGAGGAAGATGCATCATATTACAGGTGGACGATGCTGACTGGATGATATCCAATATTTAATAAAACACAAAGACCGGCTCCATATATCAGTGTAATCTTCCATTATGCGGTGCCATATGAAGATAACAGTGAGAGTTAAGGTGGATAAGAAACACATTAGACAAAAGCCATATGTGGTCTGCGTTTGGGAGCTAAAGAAAAGAAAATTAAAAATATGATGTAAATCCATGGGATAATGAATTGGGATAGTCAAGATGTTCACTGCAGACATAATTTGACCATGAAAATGTTGTGTTATAAACGTTAAATATTATAAGACATTTAGAGAAAGACGTTTTTGTTGTCTTCTTACTCCAGGCTTACACACGACATGTTGATGGAAGCTGTTGCAGTTCGGTGTTGTTTCTGTCCCACAAGGGGTCATAATTTGAGGAAAAGTGTTTGACTTGCACAAAGACACAAACAATTTGTGTCTTTCCAATGTTATCCAAAGCTGTTACAAACTGATTTGGGAGCAGTGTATCTCCAGGGTCACTGTGTACAGACACTATTATGCTTGTAACTTTGATTTGCCTTTAGAGCGAATATTACCTACAAACCAGTCCCACCACCAAGGGATTGCTCCCTTTGAATTCTTTTTAATTCTTTTTTTACCAAGATTTGAGGCAGGAAAGGAAAAGAAAATGAAAAAAAAAATACCCTGCCATTTCCAGTGGGATTTCACTTACAAAGCTTCTTTTCACTCAGAAGCCGAGCACGGTGGAATAAAGTAGGAGATAAGCACTTTGATAGTCTTCTTACAGCCTCATGAAAGGATACATACAAAGTTTCTCTAACTTTCCCAGCATGGTGCGACCTTACCGGAGTGTTGTCTCTGTGTAAAGGGATTATATTAGGTCATTAAAGCTCCATTGTATTCGAGGACAGGTCAAACGTTTAGGTCAGAGCCTCGCTGTATTGAATGATTTTTCTTACTTTTTATTGCTTAAGCTCTCTGACAAAGTGAAACATTTTTGATTAAGCCACAGGCTTTCATTCCGGCTCTGGTTTGTTAATCAACCATGTAATTGTTTTTAATTGGATAAATCATTCAGTCTAATTCAGTTAGTAATTACAGCTGTGCTTCCTTCCTTTCACCAGTGGGGTGAAGTGGCATTCCTTTTGCTGGCTCTGTGGAAAACATTTGAAGGGTCAAACACACTGGGCTGGACCTCTGACACGTTATTAGATGATTTCTGCAGCTGTGACATTTGAAGCACCAACAAGGAACTGGTGTGTGTAAACTGCCACCATGATGGGATTTCATCCTGACATACTGTCTGTTCGCAGCCTGCTTATCTGCTCATAAAACTTTACAACCTCGCCACCTTGACAAACTTCCAGCGGGTGCTGCAGTAGTTAACAAAACCCCAAAACGCCCTGTAATATATGACTGCAAATTAGGATCGTAATTACAAATATGCATCATAACACAGACTGAGCGCTCTGCATAATTACAAAGTCGAGAATATTGCATCTTACCTTTTTTTCCTTTTCCACTGCAGCTCCCAAAATGGTATTTATGTTGGATCTTTGTGATCATGATGAATATGAAGATATGGGATATAACGATTTTAAATTTGAGAACGATTTTGCTTCCAAATTGAGGGAACAGCAGTGTGTCTTCCCCTGGGTCCTAGTAATGCCTGCTTTTGGGCCAAGATCCCAACTTGGCATTTACAGTGGAATTTAAATGTGAGAAAGATTCACTTCCTTGATATGAGTATTAAGAAGTTCTGGTTCCTTAAGGACTCTGATAGGATTTAATTGCAACTATGTGCCTCACATGACTAACCATAGCAACCAGGCAGGAATTTTTTTCTGACACACTATAACAGAATAGTAATCACATATAAGGATAAGATTAATACTTATAAACAGTGAATACACAATTTTCAGAAAGCATTGCTCTCCAAAACTCACTATTTAAATATATGATATGTTTATAGACTATTTATAAATGCTTTATTGGGGGTGTTAGAATAAAGTGTTGCCAGTTTCTTTGCTAAACAGCATGTAGTTTCATCTTTCGCCACTTAAGAAGCAACAACTGAAAAGTCGATTTTCCTGACTTCGGTGCATCTGCCATTCAGCAGGTGACTACGCTGAAAAAGCCTCAGTTATGAAAAACAGATTCAGAGTGAGAAAGTATCCTCCTGAGGAGAAGAAGAAAACAGGCCAGATGCTCTGAAAATCTTTTCCTAATGGATGTTAGAAATGTAGGGGATGTGCTCAGTGTGGTAGCATGATAAACGATGAATTGCTTTGTTGTCCTTGGACAAGAACATGCTTTCCTATCAATAATCACCTGTTCCCCTTCTTATGTTTTATATATGATCAGATATCTGTGTGGCTTGATGCATGTTGGGAAAGTGTCAAAAGCTCTGAAACAGACAATTAATGAATTAGGAAAAAATGGCAGGAATTATGCAGTTAATTTTAATGACTTTCAACAGCATCTCATCACTAAGGCTGTGTGGTGATGAAAAGATAAACCTGATCAATGTGGTGATACTGGGTATATTTTAAAGTAATTTTCCATACGAGTGATATCCTTCGAGTTTGACTCCTTCCTTGTCAACAACTCGATTTTGAGCGGCAACCAAAGACAGAGAAAATGTTTTGCAGGATCCACAACAGCACAGTTTTATTTTGGATTCATTCTTGACGCTCGTTCCAGCCTCCTCTCTTCCACACTGATAGAAGTGAAGAGAAGCTGCGAGCTGGTTCAGGCAGACAACGTGAGCTGCGCTGCCATCACATGACCTACATTCCTCATGACTTCCACAGCGAATGTTCCTTCCCAATAAGGCGGTCTATTTAAACCAGTAAAGCACACTTACTGCCACCTTGCTCCTGCTCACTGCCAGCTATGATGCTGCTGCAATTTTCATCCCACCTCCACCCCACATCCACCTGTAGTAGATGCCACAAAAATAATTTTTCGTATACATTTCAATAACTATGTTTACGAGTTGGATGACTGAACTGTTTTCTCTCCTAGAACTGCCACTGTATCACTACACAACGGCACTACATCCCATATTCATTCACCTAGTTAGTTTGAACTATCATTTCACAGACTCTTTCACTTAAGGGAAGAAGAAGTGAAAACTACATGGCATGTAGTCAGGACTTACATGTAATCCTGATCCATATTACATATGAATGCTGCATTCAATTCAACCCGGAACTCTGTGACTTGTAAATTTCCGACTTGTGACAGCAGTATACATTCATGGTGTCAACTCGGGGAAAAATGGATGCCAACAAAACTAGGAAACTCTGCATTTTCCTCCAGGGGGAAAGCAGAGAAAAATGTGTATGCAGCAGAATTTGTTTATACACCCTTCTATTGATTTGTAAGCCCTCGTATTGATGCGATTTGTTTTTGTGTGCTAAGATGTCACTTGAACTGAAATGAAAGGGAGTCCTGAAGTAATAGCTGAATGTCCAACTTGTTATTCTGAGTTGGATGACCGTTCAATTTGTTTTTTCACTTTGGCATCCATCTTTATGATTCCAGATGGTGCCTTAAAGCAAATGTATATTATCTCACCCTTTATTCAGTTTCTTATTTATGACACCTTTTTATTTAGCCAGATTTTTGTGTTTGTATATTGTTGTGTAGAGGAAAAAAAAGAGAATTCCAAAAATAAAATATTAAATCTTTATTTATTATGCTTCTTGTTGGCAGTGGTTCATATAGAATAATCATCTGTACGAATCAAACATTGAATAACATAGCTGGGTCAGACAAAGTTGATCGACTCCCACTCGCTGCCGCTGGTCGACACGCCCAGATGTGACGAATCCGCAGCTCTACATGAACTCATCGCCTACAGTGGGGCTTCACCGTCATGCTCCACTGGATGCTTTGACTGTGTTTCTGACATTGAAATCAGCTGCTGCATTTGAGAGCGAGCATGTCTGATGCTGCTGGTGTGTTTGTGGCAATAGAAAGGCAAAGATGTAGGAGGAGGGTGGCTAGAACATACTCAGGAATTTGTTACACATGCAAATAGTAAACAAAATGTACATGTAAGAAAATAAACAAAACGGCAGCTATATAATGGACACATGACAGCATATCGTGCTCTAATAAAGTAGAAAACTATTCTCACTTTCACGTTATTCACTGCGATCGAATGAATTTCATGCGTGTTTGTCTCCTCACAGTACATTTGGTTTATAGGTCTTGTTTTTATGATTCAAATCAAACTGAATGTGTAAATTCTGTCATTAAATGTGACTCAAGGTTATCACGAATAGCCACCTAAATCAAAAGTCACATTACATGCTTTCATGTCCCTTGGTAATTCATTGTATACCTGAAAAACCTGCCAACCTCTTGGCAGTGAGTTTGAGGCCACCGGTGTAAATAAGATGAGATGAAACTTCATGGAGCTATTATTTTAGCTGCAGTAATGACCTAATTTCCCCATGATGCAGCAGGGAATTCAGGGTTATATAAACATGCTGTGTCAGTTTAACCCCATGTTAAATGGACTGTACTGATGGAGAGCAGTGTGTGGGAGTGAAAGGGGAAAGGGTACAGACTACATTACAGATGTTACTGCAAGTCACGATATAAATATATAAATATGTCTGTCTATAAATATGTCGAAACACTATATAATAAAATAATAGTCTGTATGTAGTAAGACATAGTTGAACCATCCTGAAAATATAGGCTTTTCAAGAATTTCCACAAGAGGATTGATACCAAACACAATCACCGCTTTATTTCAATGCTAATGCTAATTCTTTAGTATGATCGGTGGGCCAGTCTGCCAAAAAGTTGGAGATGTCCTTGAGGAACAGATGATTGATGTGCAAATATTCACAGTAATCATAAGGTCACACATATGTATGTACAGAAACTGTTGTGGTGTGTAGAAGTATTGTGAAAAAATCAATACAACTTCTCAAACATTCTCACTTTATAGCCAGGCCAGATGTAGAAGTGGGCGAAATTTAGCTCTGCCCACCCAAAACTGTCTGGCCTATTGGCCTGTTGATAAATGTACATCAGGCTGCACTTCATTACAATTAAAAAAGTAACACTTACCACCAAATTCAGCTGCTCTCTAACATTATAGCCACAGGCGCACATTACACATTAGCTGCCTCTGTGTTATGCTGCACACTTAGGCTAACTTATGAACACCTACCTGTGTACCTACTGTAGAAAACTGAAATACACAAAATTAATTTTATATCTCGTTTTTCACTCGTTATCTCAAAGATGAAGTCTTTCATCTCTTGCACAGTATATTAAATAGTAATAGTGTCTCAGTGTCTCAGTTTTATTAAGTTGAGTCTCTTGTGAAGACAAGCTGAAACTATATAATTCTACAGTAATAAAAAAAATCAACAGCAATACTGCCGCAAATCATTTACTCACACAGTTTGTTTGTTACATTACATTGCAGTTGTTTAGTAGACCTCGTCCATGGGATGTTGCCTATAAATAGTGTAAACTTGTGGTTGATACTTAATTCATGTACAGTTAATATACACATTTATAAATCGTAGTTATTAGTTCATAAACAGTTCAGACATGCAGTCTATGGTAGGAAAACAGCCTTAGACTGTAGTACAGCACACTGTGGCATGAGTAAAAAAATCAGTCTGTAAGCAGGTCTGCTTTATAGATTCACTATACAGCATATGTATAAAATCTGGCCTTTGAGCATGCGCATTGCTAAATATAAACAGTACAATCTCCTATGTGGTTCAGTGCAGTTTGTGCTGTTATGAATGAAAGGCTAGTTGTAAAAACTCAAGCAGTATTCCACGTCGCAGTATCAATCTCACATTTACTGTCACAGTCAGACAGCTCCAGGCTATGCCAGCAGATGCCAATACAGATGGGAGTCTCGGCGCATTTGGATTCCAGCTTTGGCAGAGACAAGTTCATGATTTTGTATGATCTAGGTCTGCGCAAGATCATAAGAACCAGATCATAAGACTGAATTTTGTTTTAGGGTGGACTTTCCCTCGAAGCAATACTGTGTGTTCAAAGAAAAGCCAGAGACTTTATTTTGTTACTCGCTGCCTGTCTGCATGCTGAGATTGAGCTTTCAAAGTGTATGAAATGTATTCTCTTTTTAGGGAGAGGTAATCACACAGGAATGATGAGAAAGGGGCAGGCTGATCAAAATTCACTCACTTGTCCTTTACAGTTTGTCAACAGGGTATTGTGTGAAGATTAGACACCTCGTTTTGTCAGACAGGTGCAGACACTCTAAGATTTAAGTGAGGATTCAAAGCAGAGTTGTGGAGGGGTCTGCCATGCTGTTGTTTGTCAGTCGTCTTCTTTGTAAACAGGATGGTTTTTTAATGGGTTGCTGAACTATGCATGTGAGGGAATATGGTGTGTTGTCATCAAAATTATGTTAGAAATTGCGTTGGATATTATGTGTGCATATACTGTAATTCTCTATTTCGGATTTGAAAAGAAAAAGATTTCAAAATGTCATATATTTTTTTTTTGATTTGATTTGTGTACAAACCAATGTTGTTACATTTTCAAAGTCATTTACGAAAATAGCGGTTGCCAAGCCATCACCTTCAGTTGGCGGCTTGTTTGTAGGGACGGGACATTTTCTTTTCAGTCTGATGACAAGCAATACCAGGGCTGATATTCTGATATAGATACTGATACTTGTAACAGTCTTTTTGCATATGTAACAGGATAAAATCTTCAACAGTGAAGACGGATAAGTGCACACATCAAAAAGTCCTAAGCCTTTCCATTAAATAAACTGCTTAATATCAAACTTCTTTGTTTTCTTTTTTAATAACAGCAATTGTAAAACATGTTTAATTGTTCAACAACATTAAACAAATGTTCAATTACTTTATCACTCTTTTTCAGAAGTTGTTCTTATTGAGTGAAGTGGAAATTTGGGCACATCAAATCCCCCTCAGTGAAATAAAAAAAAATGTAAATAAATAAATTGAAAAAATAACTGACTTCTAACAACACATAAATTTTGCTTCACCTCCCAACAGGAAGGAAGGCTCTTGAGGTTGAGACTTGAAATGTGCATCAAATTGAAAGATACATCTTGTGATGCGCTCAGACACATCATCAGTGATGTTACCTGGTGTCATGGGGTGTCATGGGGTGTTTCAAACATCACACACCCTCGCCTGAGCAACCCAGCTGGGGCTGATCAGGTCCTGACTTGTGTCTGAGCAGCATTCTGCCACAGGTCACTCTGCATGATCCACAGCCATCATGAAGCTTTCTCTGCAGCTTCTGTGGTGATGGTTCTTCTCTTATGAATGTCTGTTAGGCCTGGTCAACTGAGGGCCTTGCAGAGAGTCTGCCAGCGAATCCTTTGCAGCCCACCACTCCCTCCGCTCCACAACCAAGCATTGATACTGGGCTCTCTTCTCCTCCATCCGGTCTCCCCAGGGAATAGTCAGCTTGAACATGACCACCTGCTTGGAGGACTCTGACAGCAAGACTATGTCTGGCCTAAGCGTGGTCATGGAGACGGTTTCAGGGAATTGTTTTCCCCGGTTGACGATCAGCTGCTGTTCCTTAGCAGTTCCCAGGACGCCTGTCTGCATCCATTGGTGTTTCTCTCCTCTCATGCCACAGATGTTCAGATTGGAGGAGGGTTGCTTGCTCTGGTTGGTGGCTCTGCAAATGAAACTATTCTCAGCACCTGGTCATGGCACCAGCGGTAATGCCCTTCTCCCTTGGCCTTTGAACAGCAGCTCAGAATATGCTCCAGTGGTCCTCCTCTCTGGCACAGGGGGCAGGCTGGTGTTTCACTTTTGCAGAAGAGGTCAGTCGGACTCGGGAGAACATTGTACACTGACTGTATCAGGAACTTAAGGCGATGGGGCTCAGCTTGCCAAAGCTCACCCCAGGAGATGTTGTGGTCTTCTACAGTCCCATTTAACCCATGCACCCTGCTGTTGCATGCCCACGGTCTTATTGGCAAGCATCTCCTTCACTTGTGTCCTCACCTCCTGCTGCACAAGCCGGCGTCATTTCCTGCCCCTGGCCCTGTTGTAATGGGTTGTCTGGAAGCTGCCCAGGCCTGCTCGCCCTTTGGCCACTGTGCCCACTGGCACTCTGTGTCCCAGTATGGACTCAACTTGCTCAACTGCCAGGGCGTCCCACTTCCTTCCCGTCCTCACCTCGATGCCTGCTGTGGGACCTTGGGGTCATTGGACTCCCTGTACTGGAGCTCTTTCCTGGAATGGGTCACCATGAACTCCTCACTCAGGCTGCTGAATGGGAGCTTCAGGCTGTTGTTCTTCCCATACAGGGCAACGCTGCTCAGACTCCTGGGAAGGCTCGATCACCTGCACATATGCTGGCTGAACTTTCGCTCAAGGTCGTCTACAGTTGACAGTGAGGTGTCGTACACCAGGAGATCCTACAGGATCCGGGGCAAAATGCTGTGTTGGTACATCCAAGCCTTGAACGTTCCTGGGAGCCCTGACTTGTCCCATGTCGCCAGCCGTCACTATCATGTTTAAACCCCTTTAAGACTTTCTGCGTGCCAGAATGAATGACAGAGGGAGAGGGCGGAAGGAAAAGTAGTTCCTATCTTAGACAATTTTTTAGCACCAGATACAGATTCAATCTCATAAAAAATGATTATTAAAATTAGCGTTTGAAGAAAATACTTGGTATTAGGCTTGTGGCCTAATACATCTGAACTTAATAGGTGCCTAAATCCCTAATCTACCACAAATTCCAATTCCAGCTGTTTTGACACAAAGGGGGTACATCAGTATTTGGGTGTATATTTTATTTGCCAACTTTTTAAAAATGAGCAATCGTGTGCTATGCAACTGGGATTTATATTGAATATAGTGATTTGCTGATGGGAGAATATCACTATATTAAATTATGGTTATAGCCCAAGCCTACTGTGTATTGACATTTTCATATGAGGATTGATTCTCAAAAGCAAACTTCAGAATTTGTTGTTGGACGACTTGTTGGACTTCTCTTACACCCCTAAAATTGACTGGCCTCACCAGGGTTAAAATATTGTTCCTCATACAGTACTTACCAT
This sequence comes from Holocentrus rufus, assembly GCA_900302615.1. NCBI lineage: Eukaryota > Metazoa > Chordata > Actinopteri > Holocentriformes > Holocentridae > Holocentrus > Holocentrus rufus. The sequence goes on along the minus strand of OMLF01056405.1, from coordinate 44,127 downwards.
CCTGGATTTATGCTGACGACGTTCTCCGTCTCATCCAGAAGTTGTCAAGTCATCTAGACAGATGAACCGAGTGCACGCTCAACGATGACTGATGAGAGACGCTGGAATGAAATTATAGGTGGGATAAACATGGGGCAATGCTTTGACAAATAATGCATTTTCCAGCCATAAATCTTTAGAAATAGATGGATTACATTCAGCAAAGTAAACCATGAATGCTAATTGTACTTCAAGAGGTCAATTCTCAGTTTTATTTTGAGCTCGACAGTGGTTACGCCTGTGAGCCCAAAGTAATCACATGGGTTCCCAAGAACTACGGGCAAAATAATTGAGTTCCACACAGCATACTGAGCAGTCATTTTGCTTGTGGTAATGGAAGACAAATGCTTGTCACATTCCCCATTGAGTAGCCCACATCCTGGCGATAACAATTTTCTAATATAGGGAAAATCAATTCCCATGTACATTTTGTATGGGAGCACAGCACAAATGAGGCTCCATGCCTCATGTCATCGATCCGCTATCCAGTGTTTCCCTGCACATCATTCTTTTAAACCCTGAGGTCGATGTGACTGATATTCTGTTTGTCCAAATTGCATGGATGCTCTAATTTGTATACAATTTCGATTTAACAGCTTTTCATCTGACATGCGATTTGTATATTTGTTTTCCACTGGTGGATGTGCGGCTCAGCAATAAAGGTCAAGATTGTTAGCAGAGCCTGCCTGCAGGAAGGCGCGGCGTTTGATTGGCTGCTTGGCCGTAAGTTGGAGAGGGAATCAACAGTGAGCTCAGCCATCACCTTCAATGTAGCTGCCTTGAAAAGCAACCTAACAGCTGCTCTTTGAAGGGTTTTTATGTAAAAAATACACCCTGAGTGGGACTCCAACGGAGAAGGATGCCCTCTTTCAAATAATTAAGACATTGTAGATTCATCCTGTTTGCACAAATGAAATTCTGGTGCTGCATATTTACAAATCTCCACCTACAGGAAGTGAGAAATCAAAATAAACAGTAATCTGACTTAAACCTCCACTGAACTAATTATAAAGATATTGGACAATGAATGAATGCAACTGTATCAAATTGCAATATTACCATGTACTATGTGTATGTAAATACACATCTGGCTGCTATCCATGGCTTGCCATTACATGCCTGAATTAAATAAGACCTAGAGATAAAAAGATTGGCCAGAATATGAGAGTCTCTTCTTGAGTCTCAGCCAAAGGAGAAGTCTAGTCTGCCTGGTGGGATTTTCAGTAAAGTAGTCAGAAAAAAAAAAAAAAAAAAAGAATAATTTTCCTGTGTACACTGCATATTTGGTGTATTGCAGATAGTTGACTGTTTGGAAACAGCAGTGATAATGTAGGACTGAATTTTTTTGTGTTACTGTTTTTAATGTACCCAGTAAAGGGGCAGATTTTGAAATTTGATCAGTATATTAGACAAGATGAGAAATGAGAAATGAAATCATGGGAGAACAACAGGAGAGGGATGCATGTTAACATGTGTGCTTGGCAGCGAAGTTCAAATTGTTTTTGAAGTTGCCTACTGCAGCTTTAGGTTGCAGTACATTTGGTATTCATGCTGCGTGCAAACATATAAATCCTTTATTTTAACAAATCGGTCTTTGCAATGTGACATCAAGGTATGCATAGCTAGACTGGTATTGATCACTTGCTCCCTCTATCCTCTCTTGCCTTTAATTGGCTTTAGATATTTGCCAGTGACTTAGAGACAAAGAAGCCCAGAGGTTTGTTGTTTATTTGGTGAAAGGAGACCCAGAGGGTAATTAATCATTTAACAGAGTTACACGAACAGGGGAGACCAATCTGCATCCTCCTCTGGTGACGCTGCAGAGCTAAATCCTGGTTGTGTTCCTCTCTCCTCTCCCAGCATGCTCCTTTATTTGATTAAGCCATTCATCACTGGAGGTATGATAAATCATCTCGATCCATCACAGTCAGTATCGGCAGGTATTTTGGGACGAGCCTGCCTGTGAACCTTGTCATGCCAGAACGAAAGAGCAAACCTTGAAAGAGAGGGTGATCCTTTTAATAGTGCTATTGAAGCTGGGAGTGAGTTTGGGAATGTTTCATCTATGCTGCAAAATCAGCGGTTAATTTTACTTTGAGAGTTTAAAGAACTGCACTTTGACAGATTTTCACACCTTTCTGAATTAATTTAACAAAAGCATGACCAGCAGCCCCAGAGCCATATCAGCTCTACGAGTGAACAAGCCTCCGGTCTTGTCAACTCTAGGTAGTTGACATGTGTTCAATACCTATTGACACTGGAAAACTGTGTATAGATATACATCAGAATCAGCAATGTATGGTTTCTTGAAATGTATTTATAAATATTCGCAGCAGGTATGAGATGTATGGCTGATGCTTTCAGGCATTCAGTGTTTAAAAATCATGCATCATACATTATACATTATACATTATACATTAAACATTAAAGGTAAAACCCTGATGTGTTCATTTGGAACAAAGCAAATGAACACATCAGGAAGACATTAAGGCAGCTTTTGGCTTTAATGGCATTCCAATAGAGGGGCTCCATCCAAAAGGCCATGGGAGTCAATTAATTGGTTTCTAATAGGCTGACATTAATTCACAGCAGCACGGTCCTTCATTTGTCTGGCTGATCAATTCTCAGTGTAAAAGCAGGAATGAAATTGTTGCTGCCACAGTAACTCAGCGTGTCAGTTTATTTAGCATAGTCTGTCAATTAGTGACAATAATCCACATTTAATTACTGAAAAATGAAAATATTGCAATACAGTATTTCTGGCTGGTTTGTAAACACTTTGGCCTGTTTCATATTGACAGCCTAGTTTATACTGTAAACACGGTCTGGTTTAAATTTTATGCACTGGGGATGGGATGATACTCTTATCTGATAATGTGGTTCAGTTCAGGATATGGGGTTTACAATCTGATACAATCACAATACAGTGTAATAAATGAAAACTCAAAAACAACCATGACTGTGCAGAATTATGTTTATTTCAGAGCCACAAATCATTCTAGCATCACCATTGGCTTGCTAGAATATAAATAATTTTAAAAAGCGCAGATTGACATCTTTTTGATGGAATTTGTGAAATTATTATGGGTGATCTGTTTCATTTATGATCACGAATAAATGTAGCTGTAATTATCACATTTTTGTACTGTGATATATTAAATTTTGATACATCCTATTGCCAGTTTACAGAGTCTAGTTTATATTGTAAACAGTCTTGGTTAAACAACTGATACAAAATTAAAGGCACTGTACTCTCAATGTTACACTGTCAGAGTTACCTTGACTTCTGTTGAAAAAGAGAAAGCTCTGTTTCAGCTTGGATGCGATTCCACAAACAAAAACCAGTATGGATAATTTGATTATGCAACATGACCACATGAAAGAGAGTCATCATTAAAGCGTGACGGTATCCCCGGCTTCCGTTCTGCTCCGCCTGTCCCACTAGTTCGAAAATGCAACACGCTGGGCGGAGAGAGCGGCGGTGGAGGGGGAGGTGGAGGGAGGAGCAGCCATCTGATCAATCTGATTATGCAGAGTCGCCATGAAACACCATGAAACATCCAATGACATTCACCTACATTTGATTATTAACCCCTGAAAAGAGAAAATCGTTGAATTGGTACCTTATACACGGAGGTAACACTTACTATAATTATCCTACACGTCAAATAACACCCAGATATCAGTTAACATCTCAGAAAATTTGTATGGAATATATATATGGAAATGGTGTTTCCAGTCCTTTTGAAACCAACATACTTGACATGCCAGGACATTTTGCCCAAATTTCTAACCATCCTCAAAAAAATCCCTCTTGCCATTTAATTGTGTGGAAATAAGCTCTTTACAGGTAATTACAACAACAATTATCCTGTTCAATGGTTCATTATGGTTCCTACCAGCCGGCTATTAAGGGCAGATTATAGCAAGGTAGAAATACATGAATGCCAATGAGCTTAGTGTCACTATGGATACCACTGGTGGTATTGATAATAACTGGAATTTATGCATAGATGGAGAGGCAAGGTCAACAGCCCCCCTACAATCTGGCTCAGTCTCATTTTTTTTTTTGGCACAGAGGCTTGTGATTTCGGATCCGGTCTATTCTACCTCAGAATTGATCAGTATAAGTACAATCAATGAGCTTTCTTAAACATTAAAAGATGATCATACCATTTTTTTCCCCCTAGGAAGGTCCTTGGGTGGTGAAATCATCTACCTGGATTTCACAATCTTCATCTGTAAACAGTACACTGTGCAGAAATTTATTTCCCTAAAAAATGTATTTCCCCCATGGCGATGTGTCTTTGCCTCAACTTCACTCCAGGGAAGAAAATAACAAAATCACTTCAGTTGTTGGGGATTGTTTTCCTTCAGCAATGGCTTCTCAAACAGTTAAACAACTTTGAAAAGTAGCCAACCAAAACTAAGCTATCTGGCTGCTTCGTAGCGACCGGAGATCTCGCTTGCTAATTATCTCAAACCACAAGCAGCCATTGATTCTTCATGGAAGATGCCAGGCTATACATTAGTCTACTTGTAATTTGTTTAAGCGCATTTCCCCAAAACAGTTTCCTTGTGCAGCGGCAGAACAACAACACACCGATGACAAAACACAGACACACTGCCAAGGAAACAGTTTTTAGTAGATAAAAATTTTGGCACAACAAAGTAAGCGTATTCATTGAGGATAATATGTAATATGAAAAACTTAATGGATGCATGAAAGGAACTGCATCCTTGAAAGTCTGATGTGAATTTAAATGTGTACAATCCCCATTAAATTGATTGTTGCACCATCGCGGTCCTTTGGCAAGTGATGAGAATGGAATGAATATGAATAAATAACAGCAGACACACTGCTCAGGTCTGATACACAGGCACGCAGTCCCCCTTTAAACAAACATGCAAAAAGAATTGGTGAAAAGCTTTCATTTAACTTGTAGCAAATCCAACCTCAGTTTCAAATATGATTTGTCTTTTTATGGCATACATCAATAGACCATTTAGAAATTGCTCATTTAGAATAATTCCCAAATGAAATAGACCAAAAAATGTGCATTTTTCACAGGGGAAAAACATTTTCTATGTCATAATGTTGGCTGTGTACTGGGATTCACAAAGCACAATGTGAAAGTTAGTTTAACAGATTACGCTATATCCTGGTAATCAAGATTTGAATATGTAAAGAAAACTTGAAGGAATATGATTCCTTCAATATGATAAAATTTGATTTATTTAGTAATATTTTATACAGTTAATTTGCTAATCCTGTTTTGTGCAACATGTCCCCAGGTGATAGCAACAGTTGATTGATTTGTGTTTTTTTTAAACTGCTGTCTGGTTGGTCAATGGGCCACATAGAGGCCATTTTTCATGTCTCTGTATATGTATTGTTGTCTATACATGCAATCCTCCTACATGCCTAAATGCATTGGATCTTATAATCAAAGCTTTGTCAACTCGGAGAATGGATGTATATTTCCATTCCATTAATAACTATACAAGAGCAGTAAGAGCATTACTTCTCCAAATGTAACATTACTGACCAGTTCAGTTTCAATGCACACATCAAACACTTCTGCAGCATTTAAATGTCAAATAAAACAAAGGAAAAAAAAATCCATTTCATTCCTAAAGCCCTGCTATCTATTTCCTTAAGAAAATGATGAGAAAAAAAAAAAAAAAAAACACAAATGTGGGCCTACAGTGTCACTCTGGAAAACCAAGGCATTTAAATATCTTCGGCTTGGTGAGACTTGGTATGACAGATGTGCTTTTAGCGGCTCATCTTAAGAGTGGCTTTCCGTTTCTGCACCAGATCAGAGGAGTGTGTTGTCTGTGTGAAGAAATAAGAGATATGCAAAACAGTCAGGATCTCCTCTTTATTTAGAATAGATATTGTGTTCTATATGGGGTACCGAAGGCGCACAGTTTTGCTGTGCTGTGTGGCTTATTTATAGCATATGGTACATGCATGCATTGGGTCAAATGTTGTGCTGAACGCTGGAGCAGCTGAGGAATGCCTCAGGGTGTGCCAGTGGGGGGGACTCACATACATTTCACAGTGCAACAGAAACTGGTAGAGGCTTTTCAGACGAGCCCATGGATGTGAAAGCAAAAAACAAAAAGAAAGAAAAAAAATGCAACCTACTCAGGATGCTACAGCTGCCTTGAGTGAAAAGGTCAAGTGTTAAAAGGTAGAAATCAACCATCCACACATAAAGAGTTATATGCTGAATATTTAAAAAGATACAGAATTTCTATTTTGGAGAGTTTTAGAATACCTACCTCCATTTCAGCTGAATGTGGAGGCAGTGAATCGCCAGCCGAACAAAATGAGCTCTGTCAAATGAACTTAGCCCAAGATAAATGCATGCAGTATGTAAGGGAACGTATTCTACAGCAAAAATGTAGCTAGCCCATGTGGAACAGCACTTAAAAGCAGCATGTGGCAGGGTGGGATTGCAGGGATGAATGAGGAGCTGTCGGTTTAAACTCTCACCTTGTTTTAAGTGCTGAAAATGTTAGATGTTCACTTGCATCAACAGACAATCAGCTGAGGTGGAGTGCACGACTTCACATGGCCTTCACATGACATTTTTTATTTTTTCATTGAATGACAGAAACTGACCCAAACTGTCAGGTTTTCGTTATCTAGAGATGTTGAGAGCTATCTGGTTTTGAAGGGAAGTATCAGCAATAGTTATAATTAAAGTTTTCCAGTGAGGTTTTCACACCTACAGACTTTTCTTGGATATCAGACTATTTTTAACCATTTTGATTCTGTTGAGTTTGAGTACCAAACTTTGGATTCATGAAAAACTGGGGGTCTTGGTCCATTCCTAATCAAATGGACTTTGGTGTGGACCAGCTGTGGTATGAAAACATTTCAGTGACGATCAGACCAAAGTGAGGTCATTATGACATAACACAGTGCATTTTGGCCATTTCTTTGATGTTTTGATAGCCCGTAGTATTGTGTTGCTCTCAGCAAGTTCCTATTCTTTGCTTTGTACAGGAGTCTCTCAGGAGTCGATTGATGCAGAATCAATAACAGCATTGCACAGTTTTCCATTTTGACACATCAAAATGTAAACTGAAGAACATAAAATAACTTATCTGCCAAATTCAAACCATTCTGAATCTAAACATCAAAACGTTTACTTGCCTTGATTTATACAATATATTAATTGAAGTGAACATTTGTACGGGATGTTTTATAGATTATACATTTGAAAACAGGTGGAGTTTCTTGCATTATGTTTTTCTACTCTCTACTGTTAGCTGTGTGACGCCGTTGGTTAAAATAAAACAACCCAAGAGTAAACATGCTGCCAACAACAAATGATGCAGTCCCTTATGGGCCACCAACAAGTATGTCACCTTATGTTGACTTATAATTATTGGAAAACCCAGTGTGTTTTTCAGAATTTCTTAAATTCAATCAAATTCAGTGGCAAGGAAAGGCAGATTTATTTATATGGTACATTTCATTCACAGAGGCAATTCAAAGTGCTTATCATTAAAAATAAACACTGGAAGCAGTATGAACAACAATGCAGCCTTTTGTAAAAACAAACAAAAATGCAACATCCCCCTTTAAGAAAGATGAAAATACAGATCTGATAATTTATGTGGCAGTGCCGGCAAACCTCCGAAAGGCTTTTGGCCAAATTTCGAATAGCTAGGCTCTATCTGGTTCCGCTCACTGAATTGACCTGAAAATTTACAGCATATGAGTAAAGAATAACTAAATTGGATTTGCATTATAAAATTTGAGAAGATATTTTGGCACAAGTCTGTGTGCATAACATCCTTATCTCTCTACAGATTCTCCAGATTGTAGATACGGTGGTTTCAGCCGCAGTGCCGTTTTGATCAAATGGCCAGCTGCTCTCTGTGATAAAAGCAGTTTTGCACTGGATTGTAACCATTGTACATCATTTTACAGATTCCCCAGGAGTAAAAACTTCAAAGAACAATTGATTAGACTTATACTGTGAGATGAAATTTCTGTAAAAGGGTATTAGGACACTAGAGCTGCTACACAGCACAGAGGTAGGTACTGGGTCAATTCAATTTTCTGATCGGGTGATTGATTGAGAGTTGGCGGGTTGTATATTATTGTAGGCTTAAAGAAAATGTACATTATGTTTCTAATATTATAAAAGCTCATTGCAGAGATGGAAACATGCTGTCATTGATAATTAGCACTTAATGAAGCCAAGTAGAATAAGGCATACATATACATACACTGCAAGAGTTACAAGAAGCAAAAGCATCCAAATGACAGTGTAATTTGAAAGGATAGAGGATCGACAAAAATAAATAAACTTAAAACAAGGTGCTAATTGAAAGCAAGTTGTTAAAAGAGTTTTCAGTTTGTTCTTGAAAGAAGATACCAATGTAGATGAAAGTATTTCTTCAGACAAATTGTTCTAAAGCTTAGGCCCACTGACTGCAAAGGCCCCTTCATCTTTAGTCTTTAATGTAGCCTTTGGGACAAATGAGTCCAAAGAGTTTTCTCTGCTGATCTAAGACAATGCTTCTGCACACAAGGAGATAACAGCTGGAGCCAGGCCATTTATTGCTTTGAAAGAGATCAATAAAGTTTTAGAATCAGAAGTTGTAGAGGAGATAAAACTCTCCAATTCAGGCACGAATACAGGGAGTCACAGTAACGCAAGATAAAATGGAAAAAATTGATGACTTTCTCCAGGTTGGCAATCAAAAGAAATGTTCTAATTTTTAGATAGTTCCTATCCTATTAAAGAAAGGCTGAATAACTGTCTGGATTTGCTTCCCAAAAATAGAGAGCAGAATCATAAAAGCCTCCAGATTTCTAGCAGCCACTATGATATTGCTTGCTAGTTTTCCAAGGTTTTCTTGAAGGACCAAAAAATTTCAGACATCCAACAATTAATATCAGCGGAACAGTCAATTTTTAGCTTTTCAAGCTACTGATCTCATTATGATGTACCATCAAGTACAATTATATGTCATCAGCATAGCAGTGAAGGGAAGTGTCATGTTTATGAATTACAAGACTAAGATGAAACATGTAGTTAGAAAAGATAAGACGTCCCAGGGTGCTACCTTGAGGAACTCCACAGTTAAATTTTGCAGTATAAGATATAGAATTACTCTTAAGAAAGAACTGCCTGAGAGATGTGACACAAAACTCAGGGTGGGCACTTTGCATAGCAGCCTCCACCATCAGTGTGTGTATGGGTGAATGTGGAGCAAAACATTGTGAAGCATTCTGACTGGTTGATAGACTAGAAAAGCGCTATATATATATGCAGCTCATTTACATAAACAAGTTAAGATTATAATTATTGCTATGGTCATTATGATTTCACATTGTGGTGCAGATAATAAATTAGGATTTTGTGGTTAACAATGCCAAAGAAGCACTAAAATCAATTGGGACTGGTATCAAACATTCACTAGCATCCACTGCTAAAAGATCATGTCTAGAGCTGAAAGTTTTTTTTTTTTTTTTTAAGTAAAATGTTTGACTGATTAATTAATTGATCATAAACAACCTTACCTACAGGTTTAGCCAAAAATGTGAGATTAGAAATAGGTCTAAAATGACTAGGAATAGTGGGGTCGAGATCAGGGAATAGGGAACAGATAGGAAACAGTTTGGATCAGTGTGTGAGTGAACAGAGCCAGTGACCTATGAGCTGTTTATGATGGCAAGAATAAACAGAATAAATAGTTGTCATGACCTTTACTAGTTTGGTCAGTGAAGTGTCTGATGAACGAAATGAGCAGCTCATAGCAGACTAAATCTCCAAAAAAGTTTGTTTGAGATTTGCTCAGGAGAACCTGATGGTGCCCTCAGTTTACCAATAACATGCAGGTCATGATCAGATATTGCAATCTCTTTTCTAATCTTCTTAACCTTCTCTGAAAAGAAGGCCAAGAACATTTAAACTTTCCTACTGAAATTGATCCGTATCACCAGACACTGGTGTATCCACCACCTGATCAATGGCCTGAGATAAAGTCTGAGGGATATTTTTGCTCTGAACAATAAGATGAGAAAAATATTTTCCTCTAGCAGCCTAAAGTGCAATATTAAATTCTGTCAACGATTCTTTCATGCGTTAATGAAAGACAAGTTTACTACTCTTCCATTTATGTTCCGCTTTCTTACACTCGTTTAGTAGCACAAGTCTGTTCATTGAACCATGGAAAGCTTTTGATACTATGTTTTCTTTTCGATTTAAGTGGAGCAACATCAACTAGAGCAGCCAAGTGTATAGTGTTCAGATTTACAGCAAAATTCTCGGGTAAACTGTCAGAAATGAGGACACGGATAATTAAAAACAATTTTAAATTTACTTGCAGCGGTTCACTTCATCATACAGGTCTGAATGCAGGTGGAAGAAATCAAAGAAGGAGAATAAGACGAAAAGTAATTCCAAGATGATCAGAGACAAATATATACTTCTTTTCAAAACTTTTACAGGTGAGGCCAAAGGTCATCACACGGTCAAGTGTTTGATCTGTGGGTTAAAGATGATGCAAGATTAAAAAACTGAGGAAAGTGTGGAAATTCTTGCCTCATTATTTATATAACACGCACAGCTCTTGAAATCACCTAAAATAATAACCTTGTCATACCCTGACATTATGAGAGGAAAGAGGTAAAGAAATCAAAAGGATGGTTGTTACTTTTTAAAAGAAAACAATGAAATGAGAAAGTTTGGGTGAGTTTGGGGTTCTCAAATAGTCTGATGGTGCACGTGGCCTCATTTACAGAGCACAACGTAAGGGCACCATTGTATCATCCTCCCTACCTTATCTGTGGTCAACCATCACACACACACACACACACACACACGAGTCTCAATAACATCTATGGATTTGTACTGTGTTGCCAAATGTTTCTTTTGACATAAGTCATTAAAGGTACATGCCGAACACAGGTTTGACTTTAGATCTGTCTTTGGTTTTAACGCTACTAGCTTACAAGCGGCGTGTATCATTACTAATTGGGTAATATGTGTGAGAATTATTCACTGTAACCTTTGTTTGATTAAGTTCATTCATCTTGTCCTGCCAGCACTCCTTTTTTAATTTCACTGCTCCCTGACTGCATTGGTATGGTTCCTGACCTTGATTTAAATCATTTTTTTAATGAAGCCATATAGAAATTGTTTCCCCCAGTCTGCCAATTCCTGCTTTCATTATTGATTTCTCCCAATACCTCTGCACTTTCTTTTTCTTTCCCCATTAAAAGCCAGAAACTTAAATGCCATGCCAAAATGTTTACAAGGCCTGTGTGTTGCAACGAAATGCATCCCTTTGAAAACACTTGCCAGTACAACCATGTTTATAATATAAATTAGGATTTAATTACATTGAGGTTTGAAGTTTCTGATTAATCAGGCGAGTCAACTGATCATGCATGTGAGAGCTTTGAAATGCATGGCTTTGAAATAAAGCGAGTTAGATCAATGATATCTTCTCAAACAAAAAACATAGCTATCTTATTTTTCCATTACTCACGCTTGAGCGGTTGACATTCTTCTTACTCACAATGTAATGGTACAATGACAGAGCGAATGGCTGGGACAGAACCATGTATATGTCAATGATATGACAGGAGAATAGCATTTTCTATGTGTAGCACAAGAGCACTGCATCTCTAGAGCCCCTGTGACATTTCACAAAAGCCTATGATCTTTGTCACTGCATTTTAGAGCACCTACTTGAAATGAAACGTTTTCTGAAAGTACCAAAAAGATCCACTTTTCTCTCTTTAGCCCATACTTTTTTTATACTTGAGGTTAAAGAGGCAGGCTTGTTACTTGGTTGAAATCTGTGGACTGGTTAGGGAAAGTGAATGTTAAATAATTACATCTCACTCAACAACTGCTGCTCAGGCTTCCCTCGAGAGAAGCACTAAACCTGAACTGTTCCTGAGGACAACTGCGGTTGTACCGGGCAGCTCCCGGTGTGAACGGAATATGTGGGGCTGCATGAATGTGAAGCAGGGCATTGCTGAAAAAGAGCATGGTGCACATTGACTTTCCTTTGATTAAAAAAAAAAAAAAGAAAAAACATGTAACAAACCCAAGTGAGAGGGCTGCATTGTGCTGCGCTTGCTTTGATGGCAGCAAAAGATTCATCATTATATACTGTATCCACCTCAATTTCTTAGCAGTCGATCGATGTTATTAAATCCATTCATTCATGCAGTGGGTAATAGATGTGACGATCAATATTGCTAATCATGTGCGCAGAGTAAGATTCACATCAGCATTATTTCTCTACATGTGACAATATGATTGTCCTGCATGCTTAATAAATTCTGATGGTGCTCTTATTGTATAAACTAACATTCCTTCAAAATACACAGAAACCACCAGTGAAACGAAAAGCCACGAGAAAGACGAGTGATGCAGCTGTGTCATCTATACATCAATATGCTTTTTATGTGGTTATACGCTGCAGGTTTGAGGCTTTTCTCAGGACTTCTAAAGAATGCGTTCAGTACTGTTGTTGTTGACCCTTAGCCAGCACTGCAGAGACAGTTGCTGTTTCTGTCTGTTCTCTTCACGAGGCGACAGACACAAGAGCGTGGCTCCCTGAGGAAATGCCATCATCACAATAAATAACAGCTAGAAACATTTATGAATGAAGGGATGCACTTCTTGGAAGGATGCTGGCAGGCCCAATGATGATGCATTATGGACAGAATGAGAGAAAACTTCCCCCGCACTGATTTTGCTTATTGAGTATGAATCAAACAGAAAAAATGTTCTGTCGATGCTCACAGATGAGAAATAGTCACCCTTTGGGAGCCATGTTGCTGTAATAACAGATGCCCAGTCATACACATGCAGACATAGTGGCCACTGTTGTAAACCAACAAGCTGTGGACAGTGGGAAAAAGAGACTGTGGTGTTTTGCAGACATGCAGATGAGAGCTCAAGATTAGATTAGCCTTAGTCAGAAAATGTAGTCTGCATTTCGTTTGCAAAAATGCATTCAAAAGAACACAGTGATGAGCACAGACATGTTCACAGACGCTACGGTGCATTCAGTCTGAGAGTTTGTTAAGAGTCTGCTCAAAATGTTCTGACTCATCTCTAACCTCCTGCAATTTGAACGCTGAGAGGCTGTGAACTTGATTTTGCTTCAGTGTTTATTTTTGCAAAGAGAGTTTCAAAAAAAATACAAGGACAAAAACTTTCAAATGTGCAGCCTCTGTAATAATTAAATAAGGTTACTATGATGAGAAGTTGAAAGCCAATGTTGAAAACAAAACTAGGTGAAGATTTTAATGCAACCCACTGCCCCACCTTTTTAATTTTTTATTTTTTTATTATTATTATTATTTTTACTTTTTGACTAGTTTGATATTTTTTCACATTTTTTCTTCTGCAATACGTGAATTGTTTTGTATATGCAAATGAATCTTCTTCCTTTGCCTCTTTGGAAACAAATGAGCACCTTGTACAATACCTTTACTACAGGTATTAGTGTGGATTATAAGCATAAAGGTGACTCAAGACACCAGCTACAATTTGAGAAGTGTAGCTAACTCTTTTCTTTGAAAATGCTTAAAAGAGCAAGGAGTGGAAAAGTAAAACCAAATATAAGATTTCTTTTCTTTTTTCAACTTTGCAGTAATCTGAAATCAAGAGTATAATAACAGTAATGAGATTGCCAGTGCACATCTTCATTAAACTTGATAAGAGCAGACTCTCTAATAAAATATACCAGATCAATCTGACTCTTTAAATGGAAATTGTGTTTATTTTTATCAGAGCATGAAGTATATTCAGCTGTTTCAACTCATAATGAGATAGAAATGATGAAAATAATTGAAGATAAATGTTTATACGCAAAAATCAGAGGGCACAGGGAAGACTGTTGCAAGCTTCTTACAATAACCACAAAAAAAACTTCAAACTATCAAACAGTATGATGAGCCAAAATGTTCACCGAGCACATGTCTTGTTTGCTGAAAGAAAAATGGTCCTCTCTTTATTATTTGCTTTCCAGAAAGTACTGCGAAGAGAGAGCAGATGGTGGGGAGAGAGAAGTGTTATAACACATGAGGAACCAGATGCACCTCCAGTCGCTCAAATCTTGGATCAGAAATCAATCAAGTAATATAGGACTGAGGTAAAACAGTGCCGAAGATTATAGAAAAATGCATAGAAAGAACTGAAGCTGAGGGAATTTCCTATTTAATCTATATGCTGTGCTCGTCTGTGTTCGTCCCAGTGTCTCCCTGTGAGGGGAGGTAGCCTCCAACGCCAGATACGCTTGTGTTGGTCAGTTTTCTCAGGGGTTGATAAGTTTGTGTATTCTCCCAGACAGGAACGAACAGCCATTGTTATTGGGCTTTAATTTGTTTTAATCTCCCGGACCCTGTGGCTCAAACAAGTTTGTTTCTCATTGTAGCATTCTGCCATATCTGTGTGCTTGTGATTTAAACAGAACCATTTCATCAAGTGTCTCCCTATCTGGCGGTGCAGCGCCTGTTTAATATTGCAATCAGTAAAACAGACAGACCCAATAATGAGCAAGAGTCCAAGTTTATTCAGTTTTATCTCGCAAAGAAATTAAGATAACAATACATTTGCTGAAAGAACCTATTAGAATAACAGTAAAATTGTTTTTCTTTTGAGGTTCGGGAGACAAAAATTTGAAGAAGGAAACTTCCCGCTGACAAAATGTAACAGCGATATCAGCTCTCCCCCCGGTATGTGAAACTTGTGGAGCACAAGTGATGATGAAACAGATTTAAGGAATAATCCTCGCGCACAAAGCTTCGGTAACACCTCTGGCATGACAAAATGGATGTGAACAATATTCCGGCAGAATAGAGAGTCTGCTGCCTTGAAAATATTGTGGTTGAATCTGGAGCAGAGGAACGCAGAGGGAGACAAGCAGGCAAACAGCGAGCGACTCGAGGAGCAGAGAGGAGAATGACTTGATTCAGTTTCTTAGCTGTGGGCAAAATCCCTCATTTATCTACTGGATGCACCAGGCTGTGAGTAAGTAAGTCATAGGCTGCTTTTACATTGGGAGCTTATTTCTTGTTCCTGTGGTGTAAAGGAACTACAAGCCCGGCTGTTTTCATCCTAGGAGCGATGTGGGAAACCAGTCGCTGGAATTTTTTTTTATGATGAGATGTCGTGAGATGTTGACCACGGTGGCCTAATTTCTTTGTTTTCTGGCGAGGGCAAAAGCTGGCTGCAGTTAAATCTGGCAGCCAGGGTTGCTACATGAGGTTGTTATAACATTGCAGCTAGCAATTAGTCAGAAATAGCTCAAGCTGGCCAACAGGCAGCAGGCCTAGCAGTGATGCACAGCAAGACTAGCAGAAGTGGCTGTCTTTGTGCAGCATCTCTCAGTCTATTGTAAGAGTGACTTTTTGATGTTTGAAGGAACAGGAAGACGAGAGGAGAAGGAAAATGGAAGTGTGCAAAGGTCGGTAAAATAACAAAACGTGGTTTTCATTCCCCTAGCTTGATGCACACACACAGTGATGTGTCTTCTGTCAGTTCTTTCTGACCAACTGTACCCCATTATTTACAGGCACGCACATAATGAGCTGACAGAGCATCACCAATATCACAGCATGATCAATCCAAGCCAGCACCCAATGTAAGGGTGCTGGCAACGTTGCCAGTGAGAGCAGAACAAGCCACATGCACTCAGTGCTTACCCCCTGTTGCTCTAAAAAATACCATTGCATCCTCTGAACGTGTGTGGCTACTGAGTGGACAAAACTTTGATGTGTAAACCTGAGAAGGGCTGGATCTTAAGGCTGACACTGATTGACGGCAGTCTCTTTCTGGAAGCCATTAGCAAAGCTGAAATGTCAGATTGTGACTGTTGCTTCTGTCAGCCTCTGCCATATTGTTTGTACAACACCTGTATACTGTATTACTTAACCTCAACAGACCTGAGATGCAAAACAGGCCTGGTTTGGAAAGCCAGACACATCTGAATCCATACCATCGAGCACACAGCATTAAGTCATATTTTTAATCACTGAAATTGACAAAATGACCAAATTTATCATAATTTGTATATTACCTCAAATATCTGAGCCAACAGTGCATGCTCTGTGATGTAGTGTGGCTGCAGAGCTGACTGCTGCTTTGTTGGTCTGGAACAGCTAGTTTAGGTTGTAAGGAACTGAGTTATCTTTATTCAATGAAGAAAATGAAGAAAATATAAACAGCCTTTATATCCTTATGACCCTCATTTCTGAAAAAAAAAAAAAAAAAAAAAAAATTGCAATCCCTTCCCCCCTTCATCAAATTGATTTTTACAGCAACAAAACAACATAGCCTTACCTGAAGTAAGCAGGGCACATTATGGGATGTTGGTAATGTGATCATTCTGTGGTTGAAACATGTGGGCTTACTAGGCAACTGGGGCTGAAGTTAGATTATCTTGTAAACTACTTTACTCCGGATTTTGTTTCTACCACAAATGGATTGCAGCAAGAACAGAAAACTCAGCTGTATGTAGGTTTTAAGTAGGTTACCTCAAAATCACTGACAAACCTGTCAGCAGAGCATCACTTAAGAAAATTATTGGGACAGCAACACTTTGGATTTTTGGTTGTTTCATGTTTGTTTTTTTTTACACAGATTTTAAATAGCCCGCTCCATTGTAGCTCAAAAAGTAAAAATGTAAAATGTGCCGCTGTCCATGGTTCTGAATAAGCACAGTGCCAGGAACCACATCAACATGCATCAGCAGAGGTCATATTTCCTTGATTGGGTCATCATGAAATTTATTCTACCACTGCTTTGGCTTCCTGTAAATCACTTGATTTCAATACTCTTTACCTTGGGCTACATGCCTCAGATTTCCATAACCAGAAAGGAGAAAGTTTTCGATAGATGATCCACACCAGTGTGCAGAGATGTTCCTAATGGTCAACTGCAAGAATGATGATGAGTGTGTAGTGTGATATGAAGTAATGTGGAAACTTTTGAAGAATTTATTTCGGTAATAAAATACTGTAACTGGAAGCTAGAGGTTGGTGGAGTCTGCCACGAGACAGCCATGCCTGATCAGATTTGCAGATAAACCATCATGCCTTCCCCCATGTTTTATACTGTATATTATTTTTTCATCCAGGCTGAGAATAAATACATCACCTTCCCTATTTTTGAGCCACGCTCCCTACTTGACTCAATAACAGACAATCCTAAGGAATCAAATCCATTGTCTTGGTTTCAGAAAGAGGTAAAAGGTATCAGAAAATTGTAGAAAAAATGATCAGAGGCTTTTTAGAGTGCTTTAACTGATATGTGCCAAATCATGCAGACCTGTCGGGATAAACAAAAACAATCTGTCTTGCTGCCTGCAATGGCCAAGATGCCCACAGCCAAAACACCCATTAGCTAACCAGTCCCAAAACTGGAAGAAGCCAATTGTTAGCAGCTCACAATTAGAAACATAATTATATGGACAATTCACTCTGATAGTCTTCCCTCATTCTTAACATTATTTTAAACAGACTATTATTATCTTCCTGTCTTATCATTAAGTTTTTACCAAATTAACATTAATTAACATAATAGTGAGCATTCAGCAGAGACTCCCCATGGACATTTACTGGGCAATGAAATGGATGAACAGTCCAACTTGTCCTGCAGAGACAGAAACCATAGGAGCAATGTATGTTTCTATTATTTATTTATTTGTGTGTGTGTGTGTGTGTGTGTGTGTGTCATTATGTGGCCAAGACATTCACCGTACATATTGCACAACTAATCCTGAAATAATCTTGCATCCTCAGAACATAGTCAGTCTGAGAACCAGGAGACCGTGAGTAATATTTTTATCTTCTGACAGTTATTATACTGTTACATGTAAATGTTTTCTATGAAAGGCACAATATATCAGCACTTTGAAAAAAAAATGGGGACTTTGTCAGGTAAACACCACAGTGAAGAAAAAAAAAACCTGATGAAGACCCATGGGTCAAAGCGTCGCACTGTGTTGAATAAAAGTATTTAGAAAGGAGCTTTAATCCAGGGTGCGGATAATCCCCTCCACTGACTCACTTTCATGATTTTTTTTTTCCAGCTCCAGCCTAAATACAGGTTGGATGTGTATACCTCTGCTGCCCTTATTATGACAGCATCCCTAATAAACATTTCAAAGTTTCTTTCAGTCTATCTCCTGCCTGCCTGTGTGAGTTAAAGCCAAAATTGGTGTTGCCATGTTACCATGGAGGCTCATGCACTGCTCTGCCTCTTTTTGTCTTCATTGCAATTTAATATTTTTCACAAAAGCAGTTAGTACAATATTAGCATTATACTTACTGATCTAACAGGAAATTAAATTTAAAGTTTAAAACTAAGCAATTCTATAGACAAACTGGCTATCACATACATGTGGAATGAGCTGATAACAAAAGCTTTTGGATTCCTGGCCCTGCTTCATAAACTTTCAATCCTCATAACCTATTTTCTGTCCTGCCTGTGTGAAAATCCAGAACTGGGAAAAGACAGAGCCATGTTTGACAAAGTGTTTCTTGACACTATCCATTCCATTCACACATTTTTTCTCTGTTTTAAGTACATTAATATCAAAGTCAGATGATTGACTGGCCTCTGGGTTGTTATAGACTCAGGCACTGTTTGGATACTATGTGAGTATAAAAATAAAATATGAAATGATATGAAAATATAACTTCTTCAGGTATTCTCCCGTGTTATCAACATAATGAACATTGCACAAGAGGAGTCATCAGGGGCCACAAGCTGTTGTGAAGGATTATCAGGGTTAAATTTTGGTGTAAGGTTCATTAATATGCCTTACAGTGCTGTCAAAGTCTGCTATAAACTGCAAAAAATACAGTAATTATTCTGGACAGTTTTTATTTACTGCATTTATGGAATTTGATTGACAACAGCAACAGCTGTTGTGAGAGGGCAGCATCTGGACAACATACTCATTATACACAGCAGCCACATGCTGCTGCAGCACTGCCATAAAAACCCGGGTCACACACAAGCACAGAGACGAAATAAAAAAGTATAGATTATCTTTATGCAATCATGAGGATCAGTATTGTGAAAGCTTTCACTCTAACTAATGGACACTGTGAAAATCCAATACACTGACAGCTCAGGTTGCAGGTTCATTCTGTGCTGTAGCCAACATGCTCATCACTGTCAGGGCGTCCTTGAGAAAGACACTGACTGTCTGCCTGTTCTGCACTTTCACCTTTCACATGTTTGCACGAACACTGTCTGAAATAAACATTTTTGCTCACCTGCCAACAGCTAGTAAACAAAGAACATGACCTGCCAAGAATACTTTTTACCAGCCAATTAACACACATTTTCCAGCGAAATACGGCACCTTACTGTTTTCAATACCTTTGTATAGAATCGGGTAATGCATGCATTCAAGTATTCAATCAGAACATGAGGAGATTTGGAGCTTTAATTTAAAGTTTGCTAATACTCATTCCCACAATGGATCATTTTTTTTATTTATCTTAAATCAACTTACCACATAAGAACGATGTTAAAGGACACCTGCAGCGTGATTTGAGTTTTTTGTTCAGTTTTTACATTTTCCTTTCTTGTCCTTTAACCTTAGAGAGAAATAATGGAGTTTTCTGTGTGAACATTGTGGTACTATCATAATTCCATAATTCTATAATTCCACTCGAACAGACATAGAACACGTTGTTAGACCTATATGACTATATTTAAGTGTGATGCTTTTTTATGTTTACAATAATGTAATGTTTTTACATTGGGGTTAAGTAGCATCTGGGCATGGTGACCATCTAGACTTGGTGTCTTACTATAGCTTTCCTACATATGCTGGCCTACACAGCTTTCGACCCTCAGTGCATGCAAGGAACAACTTCCAGGAAAAGCTTATTGGGCAAAAAACTGCCTGAAACCTTGAGGGGGTCAAGTCAAAGAGGAATCCCCCACTGGGACAGCTGAGCATGCAGTAGATGTCGGGTAAAATGGTCAAATGGACAGTAACATTGGCAACGACAATGACAGAAGAAACAGATGAAGCAAAGCCAAACTGCAGTGGAGAAACGAGGCCAAGATTGTTGCAGATGTCTACATAAACAAAATCAGCACTACAGCCAGGTAGACTCACTGCAATGGAGATGGCAGCTGGACCAGAACCCACATCCAGACCAGACTTTACCTGAGCCTTAACCACACTAAAACCTTTGCCAAATCTTAACCATCTCTGCCCTCATGCCTCAACTTAGGACAAAAACACTGCATGTATGAGAAGCAGCGTGATCATCAGACCATTCTGGAATAAACAAGCAAATAAGGCACTTGTTCTTGTTCTGAAAAAGTAACTGCATTTGTTGCCCTTTGACTTTTGAGGAATAACGATGCCATGGGGTCTGAAAAGATGCTAAATCTAGTAACAAAGTTTGTAAGTTAGTAGGGGCACAAAAGATTGGATGAACCAGTATAACAGACAGCCAATCAGAGGTGTTGTTTTACTTTGATTTGACTAGCAACCCTGTCACAGAGGGTGTGTGATGGTCGGCAGGGAGAGAAATCAGACAAAAGAAAGGTTGAGAGTGTGTCTCAGTAAGTGGAATGGTGGGTGACCCTTATTGGTTTATTAACGAAGACAAAATTTACCAGCATCTGTGGCTTGACCAGGGGGAATTTCAGACACTACGTCTGGATATCTCAACAGCAATAGACACAAAACTAGATAGAAAAAAACAGAAGTTTCCAATTAACTGTGCACAATATGAACATATCTAGAGAGAGGGAGATGGAGAGCAGCATGTGTCTGTGATTCTAACTCAGGAGTCGGGTTGGGGCAAAGGGGCTGCTGCTGTCTTTCATCCTTCTCTATGTGTTGACTCAGCTACATCAAGGTAGTCCTCCATGAGGACTGCACAGTCCCATGTCCAGAAATAGATGCGTCCCATATGCAACCGTTGCACACATCTCCAGAGAGACAAAAGCCATCTCAGAATGATCTGCCGAAGCTGTGGCAGTAGTTCTGCTTGATGTTAAATGAAAGTCTTCTCCTGGTACATCAGCACTGCGCCAATCATCCCTGGAGTTGTACAGATAATAGGTAGAAAGATAGTCAGATTTCTGGTATTTCTTTACCCAGATGTAGCGAGGATTGAAATGAAGAAAATGCCTTTAGCAAGGCTGGAGAAAAACTTTCTCGAGCCAATCGATTGTGTTGTTGCCTGATGGATAATGATTCCCACCCAACAAAGATACATCTCCAGAGCACTGTGGCAATGTAATTAGATGACCAGAGTTTCATTGTAGAGATGTTAGAAATGTTTTCACAATCACAGGTAAAATCTCAGGATGTAACTTGGAAACACTGTTAGAGCTCAACAACTGCAATGCTGTGGGTTAGAAAGTGTAAAATAAGGAGTGGAGGAGGTATAAAGGAGAGCGCTGCGGTATACGTCACTGTCACCTCGTGTTTGCTGGATATATGCTGTCACATTTTGGTGTGTGGTTAAAAATCCCTTTTGGAAATTATGCATGAGCTTTACAAAAAAGAAACTGGAAATAACGACTGTAATGAACGGATGTCCAAGAAATGTACCACCTTCTGTTCTATGGTTTGTTCCACTGACATCACCTTTGTGACTTTTTTATCTTTTAGTTACTTTTAATATTTTTGCTAATGAAATGCCAGTCATTGGGAAAGACGCAGTGATGAGCGACTTTATTTGCATCTCATTTATACATATATTTCATTGCCAGAACTCAGTCTTCTGTTGTGTGCTAATTAAAGATTTTCATAAAGTTGCACTGCACGGTTGTTATCGTAGCGATCACTCGTGTATTTAGCTAATACCATAACACACAATGAAGTAGAAAAAATCAGAGGTGATGTTATATGTATTTTCTTTCATGGAAACAAACTGGGCTTTTTCTGTAATTCCTATTTGTATTATCCAGGGATTTTTCACTACACACCAAATGACACAAACGCTGACTTAAAGCCAACAAAATTACATCAGACTTTGCATCTCTAGGCTCTAGTCCTACTTTCCAAATTGGTGTGATCTCTGCTCAAAGCTGCATGTGCGACACAGGAAATAATAATGAAAACCACATTTAAGACAACTGCAGGAACAAATACAAGTCTGCAAACAGAAAGGCATCCATATTGAGAGCCGCCTCTCACAAGTGACGTGTTCTTTGAACTTTTCTTTTCATTGCACTCTATTTTGCACACACACCTCTTGACATTGTTTTCTCAGGCAGCGCTTCCACTGAATACCCTGCAACATGCAAATCTTTGTTGGGGAGAGCAGGCAACATTAGTCACTTGGATGTGCGTGCAATCATTTTATGATAAATAAAGAGGTAAAATTAACAAATGGGCTCGACAAACAAAAAGCTTCTACAAATTGAGGGATAGAGAAAATAATACACTCCCTCAACTGCACACCTCAAAACAAAACCAGATGACAGTGAATGTATTAATTTTAATTAGATACTTAATTGGATGAATGAGTACTTTGGCTATTCATGATGTATTTGGCTAACCTTGTCAGGATCAAATACTGCAGTAAGCACAATTCATTTACAGACACAATACAATTTTCCACACCTGCAGCTTTGGCTCAAAGCAATTTAACACCCTGCTTGTATGATTTAATTAGGTCAGATTCCATTTTGTTCTATATTTAACATAACCATGTTAAGGACAAAGTCAGATTTACATTTGTTTCCCTCCTACAGAGCATCCCATGGCTTATTTTCTTTTGGATTTACATATTTATCAAACATTCATAAAGTGATATATTAAAAATGTTTAGATAAATGTAAGACCAAATATAACATATAGAACAGAAAGAGGGAGGGAGAGAGGGAAAGAATGTGCGAAAGAGGGAGACTTAATAAAATTGCTTGATTTTTTTTTTTTTAAAGAACAGCTCATTTTATTAAACATATATTCATACTATACTTGTACAATTATAGCCATACAAAACCAGTCCTTTAAATAACCACAATATCAACATGAGTACAAAAGAAGGTCTCAGAGTCTCGGAGGTTATTTATAACTTGTTGTCAAGGACACTTTAATAGGAAAAAAAAAGAAGTTTTTTGAGACAATACTTTTGTCAATTTCTACTTTGTGATTGAGTGTATGTGAGCAGTTGCCAATGAAAATAACAAAAAACAAAAATCTTCATACAAGATGAGTCTAATCCTCTAACAGACTGTTGGGAGAAAGCTGATTTAGTAATTGCAATATTTCATTTTCACTTATCGTTTTGCTCCCAGTGTTGTCTGTAAACTTGTTTGAACTGGCACCATACTAAATATGTTCAAGTTTTGTTTGTTGTACATACAGTATACTTATATGCTCAAGTACACTGAATATTTTCAACTGTGCCACCCACTTGTAAGCGTACTTTCCTGACAGGCAAAACAAAGCCATAAAGCGTCAGTTAATCACTGCCAAATATCCACTGATCCACCACAGAGGGAACCGAGTGGAACTTCAAAAAAATAAATGTCAAAATTAAATAAAAATATACCAAATGCAAAATAAGGGTGGAACACAGTCACTTTTATCAGAAAGAGAGAAGAAAACTCACAAAAGAATAAAAATGTAGATAAGCAAGGACAAAATACAGAAAACCTCATTTTTTTTTTTTATTGTAGCTCTTAGAACATGCCTCTGAGCCTTGACCAGGAATCACTTGAGTGGGATTTTCTTTTGTTGTGCAAGGGGACAGACAGCAGTCGCTACTGTACAGTTTACTTTGTTATCTTTGACACACCCCTCGCCAAGGAACAATCCAGCCCACAGTCTAAAGAGTTGGAGGGACTAACAAAAAGGAAATCAAGTCAAACGTTACAGGCAAACCTGCTGACTTTACAAGTATCTATTCAATTTTCGACTATGTTCAGAAAGACACCTCTTTTATGCGACGTTTCTTCTTGTCACCAAACATTTGAGATATGGCCTTAAACTTTTACTTCTACGATACTGGCGAAGAGTGGGTACTTCTTCAGAAATGACAGTGCGTGTGCATTGATATCACTGGCCAAATTTTGCTTCGAAAACTGGAATCGGCGAGGTGTTGGATTTCTGATTCCGGTCTTGGTGTGCAGTTCTTGGACTCTGCTTCCAATGGCTTCTTTCACCTGGGTGGCTTTATGATTGGGATTCCTGTCATGGATTGTTATTCCCATCCACATATCCACCTCTGTCCATCATTTCCTCTGTTGCTGCCAGAGAAACCTGAGGGACCATTTATATATTTCATCCATTATGTTGCCAACCTGCCCAGGGTCTTCTGGTGTTCCCGGAGGACAGATCCATTGCACTGTACCCTTATGTCTCATTTTCTTACGGCGCTGTCTCTTAACCCTGCTGCCAGCACTGGCTGGGCCGGGCAGACAGACCAATATCTTCAGCTAAAATTCTTGTCCTACTGAGAATCTACACACAAATGAGAAGGTGCGGGCGGGGAGGTTCCCCTCTCTTCCCACGTTTTTTACTATCAGAGACAGTCGTTTCTTCCTCAGAAGAGAAAAAGGCCAGGGACCTTGTCCTGTGTAGACAGCTGGACAAAACACAAGAGAGGTAAGCGATGGCTAAAAGGCTTGGCTGAGCACTGCGGTGTGTCCGTCATATGTAGTACTCCTTCATGTTGTCCCTGACTGGGTTGTGGAGGTGCAGCTCCGCCCGGTAGGCTGTTTCCATGCTGTGTCTGTGCTCCTTCTCCTTGATGCTGGCGTTCCTCTGAGCCTGCCGGTGCTGGTACAGGAAGCGGGTTACCACCGCCAGCACGCACACGGTGATGAAGACCACCGCCGTCACCACACCTGAGGAGCAGACAGGCCAGGCAGATTAGTGCTATACAAGACATGATATGCTGGTCTGTCTCAGTGGTTCACAGCCTAGTCCTGACCCCTGTCCCAGGCTGAATATACAGAGTGATGAACGCTGCAAAAATCTCCATCTGAACAAGTCATTTAGTCTCATATGCATTGTTGAAATCTTGTTTTTCTCAAAACAAGTGGAAAAATCTGCCAGTGAGATGAGATAATCCCTCTTGTTTCCAATGCTGATCAACTTGTTTCCAGATTTTTCTTGAATCAAGTGTCATTTTCTTGATCCTATTCTGCCTTGTTTCAACATATTTATACTTGTTTCCAGAAAAATTACTGATGCAAGTGAAAGAAAATAAGTGAAAATAAGTGGGATTATCTCATCATATTGGCAGATTTTTTTAAATTTATTAAGAAAAATAACATTCTAATATTGAATATGAGACTAAATGACCTGTTAAGATGAAGATTTCTTGAAGAACAGTTCAACCAAAGAATGATTTTCTCTTTTCTGGTTATTTCAATAATCATCAAAAAGGGTTAGAAGCTTAAAACTACTCAGCATTTTACAAAGAAAGAAAAATAACATTATGATAAGTTGGTATAGTTGTTAGATGCTTTTTCATCATATAATAATCCTCCAAAAGCCCCCTTGGGGATCCGGATGCCCAGGTTGAGAACCACTGTTTTATATGAGACACTGTAATAGTAAGAAGAGCAATCAAAATGTTTTTCTTTTTTTTTCATGTGACATAACAGATTCTGTAGCAGGCTTTTCAGGGGTTCACAGCTCATTAGATGATTGCTGACTGATTTTAAACCTGTGACATGTCTGTCTCTACAGAACTGAGCAGACATGGTTCATTTCTGTGTTGTTTTGACTGGGAACCTGTCATGATGTCAGCTCAGTCAGTAATCATCATGTCTTGTCAAGTAATTATACTCGATTTATTGTAAATGCCTGTTAGATAATGTAAAGCGCTTATAGCGGCTTTTAACTGTGCAGAGATGTTGCATAAATGTAGTGTATGCACAGGTCAAAGAAAAGTAAACCAGGCACTTGGTATTAAAAAGAAAATATCCACAGCAGGATGATGCTCCCTTGCAGTGTTTCGACCTCTATTGGTCTTTGTCAGACACACAGAAAAAAGTGGGAAAATGGGGGAATGTATACGGTAACCAGGGAGGGCCAAAATTACACCCAGTGCACAGAAAGTAGATCCTGACCTGCATATTTTTGAACTGTGCAGGGAAACCAGAGCGCCTGCAGAAACCTGCATGGAGAGAACATGCAAACTCCACACAGAACGCAGCGGGGCTGAAATTCAAACGCAGGACCTTTTTACTGTGAGACCACGGTGCTACCCACTGAGCCACCATGCCGCCACAATGAAATAACATTTGGCAGTAAATAATTGAACAAATGGGCTTTCCACTGTGAAAAATTGTATTTAGGAAAGCTATTTGGTCTTCTCTTTGTCCCTCGACAATCAATCCATTATCTCCATAGAATACAATCATATCTGACTGAAAGTCAATTTACAAGACCTTTTACTTTACAGTGCAAATAACATCCCTCCTGTGTAATTACTTAGGAAGCTGCTCTCCAGTGTTGGAAATGCCTAAATTGTGGCATGTTATCCTGTCTTGACAGACACACATTATTCTAAGAAAATGTCGGAGGGGAGCACATGAGGCAGAGATAGCTGAGCTCATTTCACAGGAGACTGACTTTGGCAATTGAGCACTTTAACAACTCGGGATCGGCAAACTCACCTCCAATTACTGCAGAGTTGCTTTGTGAAGCATTTCTTAATGGCTCCTTGCCTCTGTCGACTGTCTCTGAAAGATCCGGTGGCAGATCATTGGGAAATATTGAGAGGTGACATCACAAGAAATTGATTAGTTCATCTCATTTGGTGTGAAGGTGTGGAGTAGGGATGATTAAAAAAATGAACAAACATGAAAATAATTGGGGAGATGCTTCTGTTTAAATATAAAAATAAAAATAAAAAAACAAAACAAAATTTAGTATTCTGTAAGAAGAGTGTTCAACTTGGCTATTAGCTACAGCAATAGTCATATTTTGTGGTTTACTTTCATGCCTCAGTCATTTTGTCCCACTGGTATAGGTATCACACTTAAGGAAAGGTGGAAATCTCATTTGGGGAAAAAAGAGATTTCCGCCATTTAAAATGGTGTTGTTATTTTCTTCCCTGGCGTGAAATTGAGAAGAAGACACCGCCAGGGCAAATGCAGCTTTTCAGGGAAATAAAATTTGGCATTACACAAAGAATTAAAAAGTAGATTAAAGACTCCTTTAATCAGGGAAGCAACATCACTTGGGTATGACATCAATTTGCTGCCATCCATTTCACCAATCCAGTGGGAAGGAATGCTAAACAGTAGATCTACAGTTTCAACTTTAATAATAGAGTATTTTATAGAATGTGGCAGAAGACTAACCTGATATTTTTGAGTCTGCGAGCACGCCGCAGTTTGACTCCACCAACTGGCCGCGGACGCTGACCAGAGAGCTTCCTCGATTCAGCAACGCCGCCTTCAGTGGCGCCACGTGGTTGAACTGGACCGACGACAGGCAGCCAACGAACCCCTTTGATCCTGCTTGTCTCACCTCGGCATCAAAAACATCCACTCCTGCGTGCAAAAAAAAAAAAAAAAAAGAATGAAAGAAACCAAACCCTTTCAGCAGGCCTCATCTCATCTATTGATTTGGCTGCAGAGGAACACGGCATGAAATATTGCAGCGAATTTGCCATTGCTGCATGGGCAGTATATGAATCTGATTTGAATTTCATTGCACTCCCACAATCTAATCTCTCTTTGGCACTGTTAAGATGCACGTCCCATTCAAACATAGGCCTGTCCTCGTTGATTTCGCTGCGGCACACTCTAATTACTGCAAATGAAATGTATGCAAATGAAATTAGGCTTCGGCTGTACATTTATTTAAATGATCCTCATCGTTTGCTTTTAATCATTGCCACTGCTTTAATAGCGTAAGGGTGTAACAGTCACCTTAAAATAAATGAACAGGAAAAATGCACATTGATGTGCTGCATGATTTTACCCTGAGAAGTTGAAAGGAGCGTGTTAAATGGAAATGTGGTGGAGGCGTGTGGGTGTGTCTGGCTTTCACCTCCACGGTACCACAGTTTATTGTTTTCGTTTCCTCCTGTGATGGATTTTGAGCGAGCTTAAGGGTCAAATTCAGCAGCGTGATATTTTCCAAATTCTTTTATCTAATTGGTATGAAATCTATAATTACTATCATTTTCCCAGTGCGGGTAATTTAGAGGGAGTAACACTCACCCCCACCAACCCTCCAGAACTTGCAGATCAACGCCACCATGTTTATAAAGGGTCTTTTTTTTTGTTGGGCACCAGCATTCATTTTAACTTAATAGATCCCTGGGAGACATAACCCAGCCAAGAAGGTAAATGTCTTTCCTTTGATCCTTTGGCGAACACATTGTAGGCAGTGGGGGCTGTTGTGTTGTTGTGCTGCAGTCAAATGAGCACAGTGCTATACTTACTGGATACGGCTCAAAGATAGAGCAAGCGATCCCTAGGCACCGAAGGAAAATTACAGTGGCTTCTATATAATAGCCCTGATTTGGGAAATGTATTCCTGTTTGGAAGTGGATCACTACTCATTATTTTCACTCATGATTTTTCATGAATTTTAAGTCACACCCTGGTGAGCTGTGGATATTTTAAGTCTTACAGGCACTGGATTTGTTTGTTTTTAGGAACATGTTTTTTTGTAGGTGATCGTGAGCGTGCAGCACTCATGCAACACTTTCTCACTGACCAGAGTCCAGTTCGTTCCGTCTCTCTGAAGAATCTTAACACAAACCGCATTTAACCAGGAGTTCAGCTTTGTTTAAACCAGAGATACCTCTGAATGGAAACCGTTGCTTTGAAATGCAAATTATGTTGTCAATTAGCATAGATTTACTCGCTCCCAAAGCTATTGTGAATCTCTGTGTTCAACAAATGAGGCATGATTTACTTAAGAGTTTCATTTAGCTTCTGATTAATGAGTAAAGTGATAATGTTGCATGTAACATTGGTGTATACGACGTGGTCCACAAGGGCCGGATATTGTTCGACATTATTGACAGATATCAACAATGTCTAAGCGACGGGATTTTCGATCGCTTCCATCCCACCAGCTCGTTGAGACAATGTGTTGCGCTGGGTGGAATGATGATAATGGAAAAAATTCACTCCTTTAAAAACTGAAATTGTGTTTTATGATATGTAAGGTCATTTACCTGCCCTTTTTGCTGGCTGATGCTGAATTGTAATTTATTACAAAAGCAGCCTCTTTATCAAAGCCACAACCGTTTCATTTTAATCATTAAATGTGGGGGAAAAAAGCTTGAATGCAGTTTGACATTTCATCATTTCAAAGCACATCAACCAAAATGCCCGCTTCATTCCTCATAAGGCCTCACCTGTGACTTTCCCCAAAGTCAGCGATTTGATTGAGATTAACTCTGCGTCGGATGACAGGCTGTACCTGAGGTCCATGTCCTTGTCAATCTGGATGAGTGAGAGAGCGAAAACACCCTGGTAAGAGGCTGGGAAGAACACCTCCAGTGATTGGCTGATAAGACCTTCAGCGAACCAACATGCACTTTTGTGCCAATGCCGATGCTGCAGTGATCATGACAACATTTTGTTAGCAATATTACTATCTCACAAATAACAGCAATTAATGATTTAATTATCTTTTTTCCCCAAGGAGAGAAAGTAATGAAGCGAACGCATAAAACAAACAAACAGGACACAAAATGAAAAATGAGCCATCTGCTGATGGGTGAAGTCCTGTGTGGCTTTGCAGTGAGATCCGTGTTGCTCACTGTGCTACGCTGCAATGCTAACACTGAACCCAGCGAAAAGAGCGCCAATCATCTTCCGAGGGTTTACCAGCGCATCAGAAAGGACTTTGAATCTTCTTCACCAAACAAGAAAAGACAACAACAGACTGCGATGCATTACAGCTGAAGTCTGCAGCCACAGTCATCCAACAAGCCTAATGTACAGAAGAAATATTACACCTCTAATCTTTGGAATAAAAATTAGGGATGCATGAAGGATGCATTTTATCCGATACTTTGCTAAAACGGATTATCCTTATCTGAGATTTTACCCAAGACTAATTCCTGATAGCAAAAGCCCTGAGTAACATGTCAGAAATAAAAGCAAATTGCCTTTTCTGCATTTTAGGCACACAAAAGCCTAAATTGCTCAATTTTATGAAAAATGAAGGATTTTATATCAATATTTTTGTCCGATGACCCCAAACAAACGGTCCAAGCAAAAGTAATGGATTGGGATCAGTACTCTGCATTATGTTTCACACTCATCCCTAATAAAAATGATCAAAATAACTGATTCAGTGTCAGTGTCTGTCAAGTGTGAGGAGTTTAAAAATCATTTCTTAGATCATTATTTGGTTTATTTGACAATCTCATTAATAAAATACAGTTTAGCTGAAGGGCTAAAAATACTATAAAAATAAATATATGTATAAATGAATGAATAAATGAATGAATGAACCAATGAATCAGTAAGTAAGTAAAGAAAGAAAGAAAGAAAGAAAGAATGGAGAAGTCAGGGTAAAACAATAAAATCCTAAGGTGTTTATCCATTTTGGTTCCTTGGGAAAATAGAAATGGGGCAAAAATCAAGACAGTGGGTCAAAAGAATAAGAACAACAGAGTTTGGGAAACAACCAACAGTAAACAACACAGCAGAGTCATCATCAGGATCATGACAGTCCTGCAACCTATGTCAGAACGAATAGCAAATACATAAATAAATAAATACAATACAAAAATAAAGACTTCGAGGCTACACCTCACATTTGCCCTTATACTTCACCATATTACTTTGTATAAAATAAGAAATAACCTGTTAAAAAAGGGGATTTATCAAATATCTTGTCCATCTTGTTCACCAGACCCACAGTCAACACAAACTCCTGCAGGATTTCTCTGGACTGCTTTCTTAGCACGGTTCAATCTGAGGAAAACAATCTGTTGCACCTTTTCTGACCGCTAACTGTTGATATTCATGTTTGCACTGCACATTCTGCACAGAAATACAAGAAATGGTTTCAGTTCATCCTGACACATCCCACGTTTCCTGCCTGCGAGCTCTGTGTGCCTCATCACATTATTGTTCAAAAGGTATGTCAGTTATCGTGCGAAATTTTGTTTCCATGGAGTCTAAATTTAACATCCATTTACATCTCCCCATGGCCTTTCTAATGCCGAAGAATCATCTAACTTCTCCAGGGCTTTTCCTGCACAGGGATTTTGGATATTTAACAGGTAGTTGATCTAAATCAGTGTAATGACCTTGTGGGCTACAGGATATTCTGCAGACCTATTTGGTTTTATTTGACAGTTTATACAGAAGAGGGAAACAAGAAAATAATTGTGGTCATACAAAATAACTGTGGTTGACTGCTGTAATCACGATTAGCTGATTTTTCAGTTACCACAGCAGCTCTTTGTGTCAGGCTGTCATTTTGTCATGTCATGCCTGGCTTGTTCCGATCTGAGATCGACCTAGACCGAATCAATCAGCCTTTTATTAGGTATCTGATGTTAAAATCCCATCTGTATCACAGATTAACACAGGGACGCTATTTTCCCCTTCAGATTACCTGCTTCAGCTCTCTTCATTTGAATCCTCTTAATTGGCTCTCTCCATGTCCCGTCATGCAAACTCTGCTCACCTGTACGTAGACATGTTTGCCTTCTCGGTGCATTCGGATTCGGTGGAGGCGTCCGTCTGCCAGGCTGCCGAGGGAGGGGCTGAACACGTCTGGACTTCTGTCCATCTGAAGGTGATACCAGATCTGCAAACTCCCTGAAAAAATACAATTCATGGACAGGAAGACAGTCACAAGCACTCAGGATCTTAAAACCACCTGAACACATATTCAGGTCTGATTTCAGACTGTGTGAGCGAGTGAATAATTTTTTGATTTCATTGATCTTTTTTAATAATGAAAAAAGAAACTGCTTTCTGTAATAGTGCTGATAGTTAGATAATCAGAATGATGACTAATAAGTTAGCTAGCTAAGTAGCTGCTTTCTAAAAAAGGAGGATAGACCATAAACAAATAACATGGAAACGCCCCCGCTGATGCAGTCGCCTTTTGTCAATTAAGTAAAAATTAAACAAATGTTTTAGTGTCCCCCTTAGGACAATCAGTGCAGGTGCCAGAACGTCGCAATGAGGTGTTTCATTCCCTTAATTTTCGTAAAAAATCGAAAAAGTGGCATTTGAGACATTGTGCATGATACACACACAATTAAACAAATGTCGCACCAATCAGTGAAATTTTGAAAATGCCAGAATGGAGCAACAACGCGCATCATTCTGCAAAATTTTGTCAAAATATGATCAGTGGTGTCTGAGCTGTTGTGCACGGACAGGTGGACAGATGGACAAGAGGTGATCCAAAGTCCTATTAAAAAAACAGTTGTGTTTTCAAACAGCAAACTGACAAAAACAAACAAAAATATATACATATATTTTTTTCCTCACTGTCAAACGTCAAAGCCAAGTGTCCGTACCGTTCCTAGCCAGGATGACAGCGATGTACTGTTGGCTGAAGGTGCTGACAGCCAGCAGCATGGCTGGGCTCTGGGAGGTGATGAAGCTGAAGGCCATGTCCTCTCTGGACCTGCTGGTTTCTCTGGACACACTGGAAGCCTGGGAGCTTTTGTTCTGCATCACCGAGAAGGGCTCCTGGAAGGTATAGGTGACTGAGGACTCTCTGTCGAAGGACACCGATACCTCTGGAAACACAAAGGAGAAAGACACCTCAGCATGGCGAACTCTCTTGTAACTGCTTTTCATATTTTAACCTTTATTTATCCAGAGAAAATTCTGTCTTTTACTGATGACCACTGGCACTGCTCTGAAGTGCTCAAGGGAGCATAGATAGTAGTTGTTAATGCTACTTGTTCACTTTCCATATCCACATTTCTCTAGCCAGCCAGAGTAAATGAACTGCTGACTTTTTGGTCACAAGCACATTTCTCTAATCTCTAGGCTACTGCAGACCCATTTCTTATCATGGCTTAATTGCCTTTTTTCAGAATAGTGGTTACCTTGTCAATGAACAACACAAGGACAGAAATAGTCTGCTTCACTACGACGTTACATTTGTTGTTTAATGTTAGTGTTGCTTTCAATGTGAAATACTTGTCACATTATTTGTTGAAACCTCTATGACATAGAGCTTTGAAAATCTGATCTGACACCAGACTAACGTAGAACTGGATAAGTGTATGTAACATTTACTCATGAAAATTTCATAAAGTTTAACTTCTGCACCGAGAGAGACATTCCGTATCTCACACGGCAGATGATTGGATCAAAAGGAGAGTCTATTGTATTTCATACTGGTGACATATCTGATAGGCCCTCTACCACAATAATAGAACTATAGATGAGTGTGAAAGTGAAAGCTTGATCCTCCCAGACAGACCTGAGATTGTGGAGAAGCCATAATCTGTCATCTTCTATGCGACTCCTTCGAGCACCTTCTCACGTTGAATCTAAATTCCACTTTTTGAACATCACTAATCTTAACACCTTCCTTTCAAGAAGCAGTGAACGTTGAGATGCACCAACATGAATATCACATTCTCCATTATTAAACTTTGTCCTTTCCATCCACCTCGGATTTCAGTGAATGCAATTCAGTCCAGTCTTTGTGAGCAGTTGTGTGATGAGCCAAACTTAATTGAAAATGCTTTTCATCTTATAATCACAAACTCACATGAAACATGAAGCCACAGTATACTTTATATACTCATAACAAAGGAATACAGCATTCAAATTATATCGAATGAATGAACCTCAGAGGGAACAGGAACATCTAGGATGGACTGGAAAGTACAGAAATAATAGCCATAGTTCCCATTTTTACATGCTTGGCGTTCCAGTTGCTTCCTGTTGCTTCACCCTAGAGCAGAATACGTATGATAAGTTCAGGTTGGGGGCTTCCTGTTCATTTACTACAACCAATGAGTCATGAGACTATGCTGACCCTTATGGCCTCCTTTCCTCATTTTTCAGCTGTTATGGTGAAAGGTAGGCTGTAAGCTCCGCCCCTTCATGAGGTGCAGCGATTGATGGCACCTGCCCTCATTAGTGCAGCTGAAGTTAATCAGCCAGGCTGCCCTATAAAAGGAGGCTTGTGGCTCTGCTCTGGTTGTGTGTGTGACACCGGAGGGTTAACACCTTCAGTTAGCTCTCCTGGTTGTGTGTGTGGTGTTGTGAATGAGTGTGACTGTTCTTTTCTTTTTCAAAACACCAATCCCTCCTTGTGGTGACTCTTTGTTTTTTGGGCCCATTTCTTTTGTTCATCTATCCTTTTGATAGACTTAGTGGGTGTTTGTGTGGACAAGTTGTTCCCCATCACCTTTTAGACCCCAAGGGACCCATTTTGTGTTGAGTGCAGTTTGATTTTGTTAGTTTCCTCTACCAGCGACCGCCATTTTAAAGTTTTGTTTTGA
Organism: Holocentrus rufus; assembly: GCA_900302615.1. Classification (NCBI taxonomy): domain Eukaryota; kingdom Metazoa; phylum Chordata; class Actinopteri; order Holocentriformes; family Holocentridae; genus Holocentrus; species Holocentrus rufus. Next base: position 9,653 of record OMLF01056405.1, on the reverse strand, counting down.
GGGGAAATGTAACAACTGGGGACTCTAGTGCTAAACTTGTTGGCTGCACAGGAATTTTGTTGGTGGCTTTTGTATTAAGTTTTGAGCACTATACGAATCATGGGGTTTAATTTGGAGTCATTTGTTGAGAATCCTACTTGGGATGGTCTCAATCAACGTAAGAAGAAAAGAACACTTCAGTTTAAGAAAATTCACTCACACACAAAACCAGGAGAGCTAACTGAAGGTGTTAACCCTCCGGCGTCACACATTCAACTAAAGCAGAGCCCCAAGCCTCCTTTTATAGCGCAGCCCAGCTAATTAACTTCAGCTACACTAATGAGGGCAGGTGCCATCAATAGCGGCACCTCATGAAGGGGCGGAGCTTACAGCCTACCTTTCACCGTAACACAGCCCAGAAAATTTGACCAACTGAAACTTTGGGCAGCATTTTCCATTTGGGCAGCAAGTCATACAGTATTCATTCATTGTCTCTACCCATCTATTCCTGTTCAGGGTCATGGAGGGCTGAAGTCTATCCCTGCATGCGTTAGGTGGAAGGTAAGATAACAGCCTGGACAGGTCACCAGTCCATCACATGGCTAACGCAGACAGACATTCATCACATGCTCAACAACATATGAGAATGTGTGTGGGGAAAATAATGCAATCCAATCCAATGCAATTTTGTTTCATGCATGATCAATGGGTCTGCCTTGTAAGTGCAAAATGGATGAAATTATTAAAGCCATTAAAAGTTTGACAGTTTTCTACGATTTTTAATTTGAAAGACAGAGGGAACAAATCATTCAAAGGTGATACTTGGAAAACATTTCATTAATTATTTTTTCTGTTTATTTTCAATTAATGCTGTCTAATTAGTACTTGCTAGCTACTTTATGAACTTTTCAAAACAATGCAATGCTATGAAAGCCAATACAAAAGAAGCCAATAAATAAATAAATCATAATTTCCCTGTTTACAGTTGCAGCAAGTGGTAGCGAACCAATACAACAATGCAGTTGGAGCCTATGCACCTCAGTGTGAACAAATGGTAATTTGGTGATGTGATTGTTATTGTTTGAACAAAGTACATTAACTATCACCCACCTTCTTTACAGGCCGGTCCCCCGTAGGCGGACTGGGAGCAGTCACAGACGTAGCCGCTGCTCTTCTCGATACACCTCCCTCTGTTGTGGCAGAGGCTGCTGGAGCCGCTGCAGTAGCCGGGACAGCCGGAGCTCACGCCCGGCGTCACCTTGGCTCTCCCCTCCAGGTCAAAGGTCACGCCGTTGATGGTCAGAGTCCTGATGCAGCCCAGGAAGCATCTCTGCCGGGACGCTGTTCCCCCTGGGAGAAGGATGACAGTTACTCACCCCTAATGGCACTGCACTGTGCCATGTAACATCTAGAATTTTTTTTAATAATCATAATTCCCTTCAAAGATGATGGGGATTTACGACAAGATTTCACTTAATTCCCTTAAGCATCTAAGGCGACTCTGGAAGCACTCGAGTGTGTGAGCCCTCATTAGGACTAAATATACAAAGTTACTGAATAGTATGGATTGGGTAAAGTGTGAGTTAACTATCATTCACTGGGTATTCATAGCCTCTAGATTACATCCTTTTAACTGAAAATATAGTGTGATTAGAATTAGACAGGAACAATATTAAAATTCAACATAGCTGACTCCGCTTGTGATGCATTGGCTGTTTTAGTGGACTTTGTGCCTAGTTATCAGAAGGGAAGATTGATTATATTTTAATTTGTATTTTGCATATTTCCTTTTTCCTTCTTTTTTGTCTATTTGCTATTTCTGCTCTGTGTCTTAAGTGTAATGGAAGAATGTTTTTATTTTATTATAAATGTGTACACAAAAATCTGTTGTAATGATGTATTGACTCTTTGAAGAGAAGCCATTGGCTAAAAAAGATCCTCATAAAGCTCAACTCAATTAAAGGTGTAAGATAGAGCCTGGACTGACACGCAGCCTCTTCCTCAGAGTCAATCGGGCCTGGCTGCTATAGACTTGTAAATAAACTACAAGGTGGTAGTTTGTCATGGATGAACCAAAAAAGGGGGGCCCCAAAACAACCAGTAACCAATAATATTAATAGATATGCATTCGTAAATACAATGCATAGTATGTATAATAGACATTACAGGAAACCTGAGAAAAATTCACTGATAAATACAACTAATAGGTTCAATAAAAACCTTATAGAAAACTCCTCATCTCCTCATTTAGGCCAAAGCGTCCAACATTGTTTAGTGTATGAATCCAATAGGCTTCCCTCCAAAGCAATCCAACAACAATATCTCTGCCCCGAGACAACGGAGGAGTCCTCTCTATGCCCAGAATCTGAGGGAAGCTGCTGAGCTATGCTCAATTCCACAACCAATTCAACATCAACATATTTTATTAAAGAATTTACACACCTACACACTGGCAAACATTTCAAGATCAACTCTTTTATTAATTGGCACAGTACCCACATCATTTATATTCTGAAATGCCCATTTGGCTTGGCATATGTGGGACAAACTGAGCGCCCTCTTAAAATGTGAACACAAGACTGCAAGTGGCACAAAAAATTTAATAGCGGTTAATAGATAAATTGCTTCAGAGAGAAGCTTCATATGCTGAACACTGTTGAACTCTTTGACTAAATAAGAGGTGAATTTGTAATTTTTTTTTTTAATTGAACTTATGAGTTGTATTTATGAATGAAACGTTTTCCTGTAATGTCTAATTTACTTTATGTATTTTTGGATGAATGTGGTAACATGTTATTGGTTGCCTGAGGTGACCAGGCCAGGCCTTACTGACTCTGAGGACGACACTGTGTGTGAGGCATCAGTTGAGGCTCTATCTTGCAGAACAAAGTTTTGCAAGCCTATGTTCATGTCCTGCTCTTAGAGGCACTGGGTCAAAGGCTCATTAGCGGATGTGCAGATATTCCTTTCTTTCAACTCAACTCAGTTTAACTTCCTTTCTAAATGTGTTTGTTCATTTCTGTGTCACAAGTGATAATTCTATGTATAAGATGCACTGTTTTTTCACTGACAGTAATAAGAATGGGAGTGAGCTTTAATGTAGCAGCAGTACTGTAACATAGTCCATAACCATAACTTTATAGTGTTCACAGCCCCTGTGAAGCATAATCCCCTGTGAAACAGATGAGGATTAATAGCAACCATTCATTAAAGTGCAGTGCACTGTAATACACTGTTCCATTTATTAACGCATGAAAAACTAGTCTTCACTAAATGACAGGATCTCTGAAGTGGCTGACTAAAATACAGTAATTTGCACAAAAGTTGAAACAGCAGTACAGCACTCTTCTCAGACCCAAAGTCGTTTTTTGTTTCCTCCATTTGTCAGTCATTTAATTCTTCTACCAAATGATTTCTTTAACAAAGTAAATGACCCAGTAAGTGCCGGAATATTGTCAGCCCACTTCAGGAAACACTTTTTAAATTATATCTCTGTCCTTCCTACAGTGACGGGACGTTATTAATCAGAAACATTAAAATATCAGAGGAGGGAAACAAGGTTGTTGGAGACGTGTGAAGAGAGTAGAGATGCTGCCCACCCAGAGCTATAACAGGAATGCGATATAATAAATCAGTTGTTCGGAGTAGCTTAATTAAATCCCTGCCTCTGGTGGGGATTTGGTGAGGCGGAGGCCAGGCCTACCCACAAACAGCTGGCTGTTGAGCCGCAAGCGGAGGTGTCCGTCAGCCGGAGCCTCCAGGAAGCGAAGGGGAAGCTGGTCGACCTGCAGGGAGGCCTCCTTGGCGTTGCGCTCTGCCCTCACGTAGTGCCACTGCCTGTCATTCAGGGGGACGTGGGACTTCACGGCCAAGACCACCGGACCATTTCCCACGTCAAAGGAGAAAGTCACCACCGAGGGAGCTGGGAGGGCAGCGGGGGCACAGACATGACATTCAGGGCGAACAAAGCCATCCATCACATGATCGGCATATCCATCATTCTTTGTCTGGGTGCATGCACATACATACAAGTGCATAAATGTGCATACTTTTGGAAAGCCAGCTCTGACATAATGGATTTTCAGTGGTATTGTTAGAGTCTTGATCACTGGTTTCCATGCTTTGTGAAATTGACATTAAATTTCTTTACAATGCTCCAACCCTGATTATAGTTTTTAGTTCCACAATGCATATTCAGGATACATGTCGTTCTCCTGAAAAACAATGTATTCATACTTTCATGGGTGTGTGCTTTCAAATATTTTCTCATATGTCTATGTATGTATATTTTTATTTATGGAAACAATGTACTGTTCATTGTAAACATGTCATTGTCCTTGTCAGTCCTATTTCAAGATATTTCCACAAGCTGTTTATTGTCAGCAGGTCTTGAAATGTTCACTCACAGCTCAGCTCCACTCTGATGAAGTCCTTCAGGCCCAGGTTCTCCAGAAACACTCCAGAAGGAGCGCTGGTCTTGAAGTAGAAGGAGATGTCAGAGCCGAGCTCTGCCTGCAGGGTGGGGAAGTGGAGGTAGGATGACTCCTGGTAGAAGGACGCAGCGTTCCAGATAGACTCTGAGAGACAAGGAAAGGACAGCAAGGAGGTAAGAGGATGAGGTTAAGTGGACAAAGGATGACTCATAGTAGAAGGAGGCTTCACTTCATACAGACTGGGTGAAAAAAGACTGAAAGAAAAGACAGGAAAAGAAAAGAAAAGAAAAGAAAAGAAGGAAAAAAGATTAACAAAAGCAAAAGCACTTATATGAAGGGTGAAATAAATGTGGTGTTAAATGCATGTAAACAGAACCAGCCCTGCATTCACAGGCTACTGAGTATATTGAAACAACAATTTTAGCATGAACATATTTCATATTAGGATGATGAAAGTGTCAGTACAGAGTTTCTTAGTTGTAAAGCGATGATAATCTTTAACCTTTTTAATAAAGTGAAAAACTGTTTTCTGTATTCTGTGTAAGAAAACACCAATATAAACATTTATTATATATTTATATTTCGCCAGTCTTGTTCACCTTTTTCATGATGTTTCATTTCCCAACATAATAAGCATGTAAATAAGTTGTTGTTTAGTAGCTGGCTTTGATGCCAGGTCTTTCCATTAGCACATAAATGAACAAAAACATGCAGTCCATTTAAAAATTGACAACATCAAATATAGAAATGAGAGATGAGATAATGAGCCATGAACTTCTGTGAGCCCGTCTTCATTTTTAGAGCTCTTTTAGTTCATCAGACCTGTTGTCAACCAAACAGCTCACAATGGAACGGCTTTTCTCAAAAATAAACAGTTCATTTTCTTTGGTGCAAAAACAAGGTGCACATAATGAAGGACATTATTACAAGAGACAAATAGACCTAAATTCATAAAGCACACTTTTAAAAAAGTATAATTTTGTTTTCATAATTGCCAGACGGATAAATTAAAGAAAGCGAAAAGGCTGCTGTTGTGATTGTAATAAAACACATAAGGGGTTCCAATGATAATAAACTTCAACATATTTATAATTGTTCTCATAAAAATTCTTGAAAAAATTGAAACTGCATTGGAATCATCTCATCCCACTGTCAGATTTTTTCACCTGCTTGAAGAAAAACAAGATTTTAACAGTGAATATGAGACTAAATCACGTTTTAAGATGGAGATTGTTTTGCAGTGTATCTGTTGAAATGAACTCATCTGTAACTATGGATTTTATATAAAATCCGACTGCCACTGAAACTGTCAAAACAGGCCTGTCAAATAGTGGCTACTTAATTAGAGAGGGTATGATTGCTTCCCTTATATGATTTTGTAACTTCCCTTGAATGATTTTGTAACTTCCCTTTATATGAGTTTGAAAACTGAAAACGGTTCTAGGACATTTCTTTACAGCTTGTAAAACCTGAGACATTTCAATTAAAAAATTCAAAATGCCCCTCACTTGACAGGTGTTGTGTTAAGTGGAGGTAGGAGACTTTCTGATAGAGGGATATGTGCCCAATAGACTGTGAAAGAGCTGGTAAGAAAAAGGAAAAAGGAAAAAATAAAAAGGAAAAAAAAAGAGGTATCTATGGGTCCACACAGTGCAGTATGTTCCCAGAGTGTCAAAGAAGACATGGTTTAGAGGAAAAATCTTGAACTTTCAGAAATGAAAGCCAAGGGAGAACCACTGAAGATTCTCTCTGATAGGCAGGTGTCAGGACTTCTGCGTCAAAGCAGATGACACAACCATGAGGGGAGAAAGGTTGAGTGTCAAAAGGAAAATAGAGCATTTGAACACGTACAAAGAAGGGAAAAGAAAAGGGGAAAAAAGCAAGCCGTCCTCACAGCGAGTTCACAGACCGCAAAAAAACAGACCCACTGCTCGGCGTGGAGTGTGTGTGCTTCAGCAACAAAGACACTCGATAGACGGATATTTTGAAACATCTACAGCAATACTAAATACTTTGTAAAGTAATGATGAGTAAAATATAGTAATAAGTGGCTGTGTGAAGCATTTAACAGTTCACCTACTGTCTCCATAACAACGCAGAGGGCCAATTTGGTAGACAGCTTCAGATCCTGTTCTGTTGGTGTCTCCAATCACTATCTGGCTCACTGGTAAGTGATCCTTGTAGGAGAGGACGCCCGTGTCATTTACCCTGTAATAAAAGAGCAGGAACAGAAAACTGATGGGAGTGTGGGACAATCAGAAAACATTCTCATTGCAGCACTTTAGAAATCTACCAAAACATATGACAAAAAGAGAGAGCAGCAACACCCGATCTGGAAAGGAAATTGGAAAAGAAGTGGCCAATAATTCATATCAGTGTCGCTGCTTCTGTTCTATTTCGGATCAATCAGACACTGATGGAAGGCCTGATCAGATAAGAGGAAAGTCATTCACTGTGCCTTTGTGAGTGTGAGTGAGTGAGTGAGTGAGTGAGTGAGCATTACATACCATTTGCTGGTGTCGGCGTCGCAGTTGCAGAAGTAGTTCATGTCTATGCAGTTCTCCTCCAGGCTGCAGGAGCACTGCTGGACTCCAGGCAGGAAGCCTCCCCAGTAGGTCCGCCTCTCTCCTCCCTGGTCCAGCCACCAGGACATCGGGGTGCCGTCTGCACCACAGCATCAGTTACATCAGAGCAGAACAGAGAGGGGGAAAATGTACCGTGGCTGCTGCTCAATGCAATGTAACGCGGCACAAGGTTGTTTGTCAAGAAGCGTTTAGTGATGTCAGTCAGGTAAGGCTCATTTTCTTCAACGCTCTAAGCGACCCTGCTTCAAACCCCGAGTTACAAACACCACGGGACAGCAGCTCCTCATCTCATCAGTGTCTCCCCTACATCCATTCAACAGCAGAAAATTGCCACTTCTGCTGAAAATGAGGAATAGCGCAGAAATATTTCATCCGCTAATGGTTCGATTTGCCAATCACATTGTTGAGTACAAGATCAAGATCTTTTTTTTTTCTTCTGCCCATCCAGAAAGCTGAGTGATGTTTCATCTTTTTTAGATGCTTAACATAATAATAAATTGTGATCAGATTTGCTATGAGGATTAATTGCTGGTATGCACCTTCAATGATTTTTCAAACAGAAGTGAAAGATGTCCTCTAAGCACTAAAACCTTAGAAATCCCATAAAAACAGTCTGGTGATACAGACTCACTAATGTGGTGAAACTGAACTGGTTGTATATATTAATTTTCTCACATAGAGGCTGTTTACTGCTGCAAGTTTGACTAGAACCAAATCCAAAATTATCTCCAAAAACCACTGCTACAAGAAACTCGTCAAACTCAATTTCCCCACGGGGATCAATAAAGTATTTTGATTCTGAACTTCTGGTGCTAACAGCATCAGAATCTAGACAGCATTGTACAAAGACTTTATTTGCAAATACTTAATGATGTCTGATAAATGTCAAATTAATCATTATAATTACTAATTAGCAATTGATAATATTAACTTTTCTTTGTTATTCCGTGAATGTCATTTGGTGAATTTAATGAACTACATTCATATATTTATTTTATCACCAGTTAATGATATGTTAATAAATCACACATGTATCACACACGGCAAAATTGTCAATTAATTTAACTGAGTGTTAAAAATCAACACAACACCATTATTTGTATCAGTCCACACCCATCAGCTAATTTAACACTTCAGGTAGTTTTGAGCAGCCAGCCTCGAGCCAAATCCACTACAGTGAAAAAACAGAGTGAACAAACAAACAATTCTCACAACTCTCAAATCAAACACTTGTCGACTCCACGTCATGGTCTCAGAAAAAATAAACATGTTGTAACACAGGAAAATACTATCAACAAATGTTTTTGATTGCTTTAGTTAATTAGCAGGAGAGGTATTATTATTCAAGCTAATCATTTTAAATGAGTATTTAAGTATTCATAAATGATTAAAATTGATTTGTAAAACAAATTTGCAATATCTTGGTGTGTCTTAAAAAGTTGCAAGCAGGGTTAAAAAGTGGCTCTTAAACCCAAATGAAAGTTATTTGCGTCTGATGTCATGTGAAAAGGCAGATTTGGTCCATATGCGCTGTACTATAAGTAAAGATAACAACCATTGATGCCCAGTAATTACCTCGAGAATGAGTGAACTATGCCTTTATGAGTTATTAGCTGAAAGAGAGTTGTAAGACAGGAACAGCTGACCTTGATATTTTGAAATCTGGCATTCACATCATGATGCTTTCATTACATTTGCACACTTGTATGAATCACCGTGAAGAAGTTGCCTCCTCTTCATTAATGTCAGGAATGTTTTGAGACAGGAAATAATTATAGATTTGGGTGTCTGGGACGGAGGCCAGGTTAATAATTCTGCAACATGCGGGCCATAAAGCACCGCAGATCTGCTTTCAAGCTGACAAGTAAGTGTTTCCTTGTTTTCCGGTTAGATTAAGGTCATTGCAAGGAAATTGGTTTTGGTACGTGCTTAAACTGAGGGAAGATTTGATTACTGTAAAAGGGAGATGGATTACATATCAGGATAATTATCTTTCAAATAAACAGCTGTGTGATGAACTGGAACACATGAGGAATAGTTTACCTTCTGATTTTATGGGTTGCCATGATAAAACATGTTGAAAGTGCCCTGGATGATGGTGTGGCCATAAGGGGCTGGCAACCTTAGTTAATATGAGAAACATGTGATCGTCTTCCTTACTCCTGCTGCCATCTTGCTGCAGCAGATTCACGGAGTAGCTGCTATCATGCTGGTCCAATTATAGTGCATTGTGTTTAAATGGGAAAAAAAAAAAAATCTCGGCAGTGGCAGTTACTGAACCATTCAAGTAAACAATGAAAGCAATTATGTTTTGTTTCATATCTGCTGGGCTGAAAATAGCTGTCGGTTTTTTTTTTTTTTTGTTTTTTTTTCTATTAGTGATCCTGTTTTAAGGCATAATAAACTTGTTTATTGTCTGCTCTGACATGGTATTCACCTTCAAGAGATATGGCCACATCAATTTTTCATAAATGATGAGCTTATAGTTGGGACCCCCCAAGCGTTGCAATGGCTGGGGGAGTTGTGTGTGTGTGTGTGTGTGTGAGTGTGTGTGTCTCAGATGCATTATTCAGCTTTCCATGTGCCTGCATACAAGCACTGGTTAAGAGAACATAACAGGAAATATGCAGATGAGGTTTGGACAAATATTGTGCGA
>OMLF01056404.1:0-13615 GCA_900302615.1 Holocentrus rufus | reverse complement strand
TATCTAGTGGAGAACTTCATAGAATGGTGTGACAGCAACCATCTCCAGCTCAACATCGGGGAAACCAAGGAGCTGGTGGTGGACTTCCGTCGAAACAAGAGACCCCCCCACCCCTGTCACCAAAAGGTAGAGATGGTGAACACATGCAAGTTCCTAGGGGTTCACCTCAGTAATAAACTGGACTGGTCGGACAACACTGAGGCCCTCTACAGGAAGGGCTGTTCTTCCTGAGGAGGCTCAGGTCTTTCAATGTGTGCACTAAGCTGCTGCAGATGTTCTACCAGTCTGTAGTAGCCAGTGTCATCTTCTTTGCTGTGGTGTGCTGGGGAGGTGGCATCGGGGCTTGCGGTGCCAACAAACTGGGCAAGCTGGTGAAGAAGGCCGGCTCTGTGGTGGGATTGGGGCTGGACAGCGTGGAGGCGGTGACAGAGAGGATGATGAGAAGGAAGCTGAATGCCATCATGGACAATCCCTCTCATCCTCTCTGGGCTGAACTGATGCGTCTCAGGAGCTCGTTCAGCCACAGACTGATCCAGCCATGAGCCTCAAAGCGCCTGGGCGGCTCCTTTGTGCCGTGTGCCATCAGGCTCTATAACACCACCGCACCCAAACAGCATCAGATCTGATGTGCCACCCTAAGGACAGGGGCAAGGGGGTGTTCCTCTGGGTCTCTGACACCCAGTACCAGGCATCAGGGACCACATGGACACCATCCTAATCCTAACCCTCACCAACCCTTCACCTCACAAGTCAGACAGCTCCTGAATCCCAGTACCAGGCATCAGGTGCTGACACATGGTCTCATTTTCATGCACATGGACATAATATAACTTGTCATAAGTTCTATTAATGCACATGTTCACTGATACCACATACAAAATATACATATAAATTATACTTATTTGTATACATTATGCACATGTACATATTATACTGCTGTATATATCTTTGGTTCATAATTTATTTGTTTATTTTGTGAGGCATAAGATTATAATTCTTGTAACTGCTGCTGCATCGCCTTGAATTTCTCCTTCAGGGATCAATAAAGACAAATCCAACTCTCTAATTTTTCTACAGCCATTTTGCCCTGCTACCAAACGAAGGTCAACATCCTACTGTGTGCAGGGGCTATAAGCCGGTTTACTCAGTACTTCCCTGCTTCTCATTGAAAGGTACTAAGATCCAGTTTTAAACCAAAACGGTCTCAGCTCAGCAGAGCCTTTAGAGTCTTTTGTGTTCAGAGATCTGCAGCTTCTGTTGTTTCAAAGTTTGAATAAATCCTACAGAAAAGCAGCTGGTTTGAAACAGGTGAGCAGAACTCTTCTGTCTTGGGACAACACTGATGTTCTGACCCAGAAGGCCTGTGATTGGTTAATAATCAGAGACCCTGGCTCAGTAGCATCAACGACACGGAACAGACCCAACAGACCCAACAGACCCAACAGACTCAACAGACTCAACAGACTCAACAGACCCAACAGACAAGGTGTCTGTGATCTGACTGCACTGTTCAAGAAAACAAACGGACTTCCTGTCAAACCTGCTGATTGTTATCAGGCATTTTTAGCCCGACATTCATCTCCACTGCCATCCATCACTTATCATCACTAAACTGAGTTTTACATCCACAGCAGCTGACAGTGAGCATGCTCAGTGTAACTCAGGACTTTTACACTGGAAGGTTTGAGGACCGAATCTGAGACTTTCTGGTTTCATCTCAATGTCTCAGAGAGTTGCCGGAGGTAAAATAAGAATCTGCACCAGACCAGAGGTGAGCGCAGCATGACGCCCACAGCAGAGTTTACACTTTCACATGTTGTTCACCATGAAGCCTTAAACAAAAAAATATTCAGTCAGGCATTTTTGCTTTACTTGGATATGGCAGCCAGAAAATCAAGATGTAAACAACCACAACTTATCTGACAAAGTTTGAACTGGAAAATTTAAACGTCTCAACTGTATTTTAAAAACATTACCACAAAGCTGGTAATGTAATGTAATAAATAAAAACTTTCATAGAGGATGTAAATCAAAGTGGAATCAAAAACAAAATGTTTTGTATTGATGTCCAGAGTCAAACAACAACACCTGCATACATCTGTAACAAATCAATCAACAAAGACTGAAGTCAACCTGCTGGTCTTGTCAGGTGGATCAAATCAGTGGTTGCTATATTTGGGTTAGACTGTACCATCTCAGGTCTGAATATGGAAAAGTCTCCAAAATTTACAATTTAAATTGACTAAGTGTGATGCTTTATTCAAATTTGTTTTAGCTGATGACCAGGACTAAAGAACTAAACTGACTTTCAAAACCCAGTTCTGGTCTGATTTTGAATCAAAAGAGAACTAACAGAGCTGCGTTAACTTGTGTCATCGATCCTGTTTCCATTGCTGCCTTGGTGTTAATGAGGCCAGCGATGTGCACTCAGAATTAAACTTCAGGTTTACGTTATGCTCGCTTGTGCTTTTCTGCCTAAAGTGCAGTTTAATTTCATTGTGAATTCAGTTCAGTCACTGACCTGCAGAAGAAAACAGCTGAAGGCCATTTCAGCAGATTTCTTCCTCCAAACAGCTACAGCATCAACAGTCTAACATCAGTTTCTCCACCCATTTGGTTTATTGATCCAGAGTTTCTACTCCCAATCAAGTCAAAGTGGTTGGCCGGCCACCCGGAGCAGTGCCTGCTTCCACTTTGCATAAACACAGCAGCTGATTATCTGTAATCTTATTTTGTCCTGAGGAGGAATGGAAGCATCGACCGCTCGCACCTTCCTTTACCTTCCACAGATTTTATACAGTCTACTTCAAACTGAAGAAACTGGAGTTTCCTGTTTCTTCATTTTAAAGCAGGCATGTAGTGAAAGAAGCTCACTCTGCACTTTGTTAAAGTTTACCGCTTTTTAGACTGACACCAATCTCAGTTATTTACAGTCACATTATACACTGTGGTAAATAAAATCAAAATTAAGATCAGACCAAGTTTTATCAACACCATAAAAGCAGGACGGCAACACCATTTAATAAAACAACAGATAAGGTGCAGGTGAGCAATAAGGGTTCAGAGAAAGCCGGGTTTGGAAGTCCAGCACCACGAGGTTCTGTCACATCAATCCTACAAGTATCGAAAAATGTCAAGAAAGTTTATGACAAAAACAGTCACAGTCAGAAAATGATTGTTGTCTCGTGTTCAGACTAGTTTTCTGCAAGTGAGACTTTTTTGGCAAATTGTTTCTTTGTCAGGATTTTTTCTTCTATCTTTGACTTACAGAGCAAATTATCTTTAATTCAGCCACGGCTTGCTACTTAAACCTTCATATGAGTGAAACTGAAACAGGTACTGAAGTACTGAAGATGAATTAGATAAACAGATGAAGGTGAACATTTGAAATGGGTGATGCAGCTGATGATTTGGCAGTTTGCTTTAACTCAGGAACCATTTTTCAGTCTTTAGATGTGGAGATGGCGATGTGGACCAGAGTCTGGAGGTTCCTTGTTCAGAACCTGCCAATGCTAATCAGTAAGAGCAGTGATGAAGATAAAACTGCCGTCACGAATCACTTCTACACAGCTTTGAAAACGTGACAAAATCTGTCTTCTAATCTAACTTGCTACTGGATGCATTTTCTCTTTTAGGGCAAACAGATACAGCGATGTAACTCAGGCCATGTGTGAAGTGAACGTCAGCTGACACAACATTTCTCCATCAACCTTCCTAAATTAATCCATCATGGGCTCCTCAAACATCAAAACCTCCTGACCAGCTTGATGGAGCTGCAAGACCTTCAGTCCACGTCCTCGGTGTGGCAGCATCAAATCCCTTAAAGTCTCAGCAGGTCTGTTTAAGTTTGAACAGGTTGGGGAGAATCCAAAGACACGGCTTTGGTTGAAATGTGCAGTGAGAGCTAGAAATTGTGATTAATATTTTGTTACTGATTGAGAGACGAATCCCTCTGTCCTGGGATTATTCTGCAGCAGAATATTCAGTCAACAGAGCGATAAAGCTCCTCCAGCTTCATCTTGGCAGATGCCAATAAGTTTGATCCTCCTCATTTTCTATGCAGCAGACAAAAGAAAACCAGCAGCGCTGACATGGGAAGCTCCCACAACAAACTGATGAACTTTTGTTATGTTGGATGTGAAATGAGACAGTGACAGTGTGGACGAATGTCACTGTCATCTTTAATTTGATCACATGAAGTGTTCAATAACCACAGCTCTTGTCTGAGCACGTTTCTGTGCTCAGACAATTATATATATATATATATATCTATCTATATATATATCTCTATCTATATATCTATCTGTCTATCTATCTATATCTATATCTATATCTATATATATATTTACATATATTTACATATATTTCCCCTGATTGATTAGAAACACTGTCTGATCAATATCCTGAATCATTTCATTCACATGTTAATGGTTTTCTGGGAGGAAACATGCGCTGCTCAAACTAACTGTGATGTCACTGAACAACATGCAGCTTCAACACACCAGCCTGATGTTATCTTCAATGAAAATTTAGAAGCTTTTATTGTTTAACATTATGTGACATTTATGAAGCTCTCATGTGCCTCACAGAATGTACCACAGTGAAAACATTAAACTGCAGAGAGACAAAACCAACAGGAAGTCTCGAAGAACAAAGACGCAGTCAGTCTGCTGCCTCAGTGACTCGAAGAAGAAATTATTTATCTCCCTTTTAATGTGCAGAATGCAAATAACCACATTTTGACAAATTTAATTTGATAAATTCACAGCAGACATCGCAGAATGAAACTAATTAAGTTCTATGAAGACAGGGCGTGATAAAGTTGGTCTCTGTATAATTTTATCAATCCACCATTATTATTATTATCATTATCATTATTATCTATCATGTTCAAGTTGATATTAAACACATCATTTGTGATAAGCGGGTGACTAGTTTGGTGTGTTGAGAGAACTTTTTTCCCCATTTCAGTCAGGGGCTTCAATTAGGAAAGTGAAGTCCTGGGACAGTAAAAATGTGCCTTTTGGCTTTTTTTTTTTTATTATTATTTTTTTCTTCCCATTTACAGGCACAGAGCGGACAAAACAGGTAATCTGGACTAAAGAGCAGAGCAGAGCAAGGCAGTCCAGAGTGAAACATCCCTGTAGTTCGCTTCACGTTCGCTCTCAGACCCGCAGGTTTGAACGGCGACTTGCAGCTCGTGTGGTCGGCCGTGAATCCAGGATCTGTGATGCATCATGCCGGGCTTCACACACTGGCCTGAAAGACTTACAGGCTTAATCTGCGTGGCTGCAGATACACAGCGCAGCTTTTTACAGTTTTAGGTCCAACTGAGATCAGCTGATGGTGCAGACAACAGCAGCGGTATTGTTAGCACTCATCTCACTCTACATTAAGACCACATTTCCCATCAGCCCCGTTGCTCATCCCATTACAAACCCAGCAAATAAGTACATGTTGAATATACTAATCCCATAAAACTCCAAAACTGCTAACCAGCCACTGCTAGAACACACCGCCCAAATTTAAATGTGCTGACTGGACCAAAGTTAAAAGCTGAGGCCGTTACCTTCACAGTTTGGTCCAGCGATGCGGTGGCGACTCTGGCCTGAGGTCCCATCAGCCCACAGTGCAGGTCTGTGATTGGCAGCGAGTGGCGGGACAGTATGTGGCGGGGCTCAGGCGTGTGGTTCAAATCCAGCTGCACCACGCTGCAATACACACAACAGGGAACTCTCACTGATTTCTCCATGACTCAAAGATGAATAATGTCTCCAAACTGTTTCCCCTCAACGTTTCCTCAAGGAAACAATTAACTTTGGCCTGTCACCCGTTACCAAGAGCAGATCAATAGGAAGAATCACTGTGGTTTCTGTTCAAAACACGTCACCCAACTGTTTGAAAAACCTTTTCAAACAGTTGGGTGACGTGACTCCGCCCTCTTCTTGCTCTGATTGTTCCAGCTGTGAAAAAACAGGCTGACCATGAAGGTAAAATCCAGATCTGCAGCCAAGTTACAACCTTGAAATGCCACCATCTTTGTTCATGGTTCTTAAGTTTCAGGGTCTTAAGTGGATGAACAGATTAAAATCACATTTAATAGTCATTTTGTTGTATGTAGTTAGTAAGAGAAAGTTAGAGTTAAGAGGGAAAACTCTCAGACAATCAAAACCACCAAACAGGTCTGCTAAAGTCTGCTCAAAGTAAACCTGAATGTGACTCTGCACTGATGAAACAAACCAACATGATAACAGTTTGCAGTGAACAGTTTGTGATAA
Source organism: Holocentrus rufus (assembly GCA_900302615.1). NCBI lineage: Eukaryota > Metazoa > Chordata > Actinopteri > Holocentriformes > Holocentridae > Holocentrus > Holocentrus rufus. The sequence continues at coordinate 7,337 of OMLF01056404.1, read as the reverse complement.
AACCGTGAATGTGACATTTCCAGTGAATGCAGTAAAAGTTCAGGAGCAGAAGAGCAGAAGCACCGGCTCTACAGGAAGAGGAGAACGAGGACGAGCACCAGACGCCACGCTGAGCTGAACGTTAAAAATGTTAAAAATGTTGATGTTGGCTTCTGGTGAGTCTGATGTCCTGCAGTGAGATGGAGCTGCACTGATCTCGCATGCAGGAGCTGAAATGCCCTTTGAACAGCTTCAGCTGTCCATCTGGTCTCACAGTGGTCCCCTGTTCAGATGTTGAGCCACACTGATTTTCACTGTGAGGACAGAAAGTTCCCCAGCTCCATCGGTACTGTTCTCATGGAACTGGTCCGTCTCAGCACAGGGGCAGACAAAACTACAACTACAAAACTTTTTGTGTTGTAAAGTTTCTCTGCAGACCTCAGGAATCTGATCTACTGAAAACAGGCTGAGACCTCCAGGAACCGTCAAAGATTATTAGACCTGTAACCTGAAATATAAAATCTAAATGAACAGGCTTTTTGATGCTTCAACCTTGACTTTCAACACAAAGACAAAAAAATTGAAATGTCATCTGAGGTGGTTCTTCATGTGTTCCTTATTTCAGAGATCTACGTCCTCCATGCATGGAGCTCCACAGGTGGAGCATGGAGCTCCACAGGTGAGGAGCCATGGAGCATGGAGCTCCACAAGTGGAGTTCAACTCAGGGTGAAGGTCAGTGTGAAGATGTTCAGTGTAGATACTCGGAGAAGAGATCTGATGAAATCTCACTTATCAATGTTTCCCTGGTTGACAGGCACCAGCCACATGAAGCTGAGCAGTTTAAGGACGTCAGCACTTCAGCAGATCTCAGCTGATCCGGGCCGACGGTTTGCATTTTTTGATCCTTGATTCAAAATTAATGTCGCTCAGCTCCAATGGATATGATGCAGTTTGAGCAATTTCATGTTTCCTATAGAATCGATCAATACAGCTCCGGTTGTCTGAGTGAAGTCACTCACTGACTGCAATGAAACTGCTGAATCTGAGTGAGTCTGTGTCATGAGATTAAGATTGGGATTAACTGCGATGAACAGTGATGCTATCAGACGCAGCCGCCCTGCTGTCCATTCAATAACATCTGTGATGGAAATATTTTGATCAGATTCACATCAGATTAGATCAAGTAATTATTTGTGTATCATTATTATTATTATATATTATTATCATTATCATTATTATTATTATTATTATTATTATTATTATTATGATTAGTAGCAGTAGTAGTAGTAGTAGTAGAAGTATCTTTAGAATACACATTCTGGATTCAATGGAGATTTTTAGTGTCTCGTGTTTCAGAGGCTTTTCCTTCCTGTAAAGAATAAATTTCTGCAGAAGCAGAAATGACCTGAAGGCAGGCAGGTGCACAAAGTGCGCAATTACAGTTGTGATTACAGCTGGTCACCACTAGAGGTCACAGTTTAGTTAAAACCACATTAAAAGGTCAAATGTATAGATACTGAATATTGTTTATTGGCAGCTTTAATCAAAAACATTAGAAATCAATATCAGTGGAGGACTGGATTCAGCCAATCAGCTTCCTCCATTTCCCCTCTCTCCCTCTCTCTCTCTCTCTCTCTCTCTCGTTGGTTTTGTGTTTGATGGCAGCAGCTCAGTGAAACAGGAGGTTGTCTTTGTTTGTCAGCCTGAGGGTTTTCTTCCTCCTCTGCTTCATGTTTGGTTTATTGTTGCTTTTTATGCTAAAAATGGAGACTGTACCATCTTAGGAAGTGTTTTGAGTGTTTTCCTTTCAGAGATCCATTTGAAAAATGTCAAAATTGCTGGTGTGAAAATCAACGTGGTGCTTGTATGTTTATGTTTTATATTGACGTCGTATGTTTGAGATCATGAGACGTGCTTGAGAAAGAACGAAATCTTTTAAGTTAGAGTCATCGTTTTTAAAAGTTCCAAGATGGATATATAGTGAACACCAAAAACATTTGGCCACTGAAAGCTTTTGATATTTTAAATGAAAAGTTATTTCAGATACAAAATGAGCTAATGAGGTACAAAGTGTTGGTGAGTCTAAACCTCCAGCAGACCTTCCGACCTTTATTTGGACACAAAAAAGCCTCAACCTCCAATAAAAAACAAGAAGTCACAAAAAGAAGACGAACAGCAGCAGAGCTGAGGTGGGGGCCGGGTCCTTCAGCCTTACGGTCTTCTCTCACCCATGGTGTCCATCTCCGAGTGGTTGGGCTGCCGCCACAACAGGTACCAACAGCCTGAAGATCATAACTCTAAGCTGCCGCTTCTTTGAACAGGGTCTATTCAGACTCGTGTCCCAGCCTCCCTGGGATGGAGGAGAAGCTCTTCTGGAGGTGTGAGCTGAAGACCTTCTGAACAGGGTCCTCCATCAGATGTTCCAAGGTTTACCGGGTCTGTCCAGTAGTCTCGTCCACCATCTGATCCAGCTCACCACCAGGTAGAGATCAGCTGACAGCTCCACCCCTCTCATCTTCCTGAGTGTCCAGAACATTTGGCCACAGGTCTGAGAAACGACAGCAAAGTTGATCATCAAGTGCTGGTCTGAGGAGCTCTGGTACCAGGCGGACTCATGAACTGTCTTAAGTTTGAACATAGTGTTCAGGGAGGCTGTTCCTCCCAGTCACCCCCTCCAAGCTTCCAACACGAGTGCTGAAGTTTCCCAGGAGAACTATCAAGATCCCAGGTGGTTCCTTCTCCAGGACACCACCCATCTCCAAGTCTCCAAGAAGGCCCAAGTTCAAGTCTCCAAGAAGGCCCTTGATCTCTTCTTCTTCTTCTTCTTCTTCTTCTTCTTCTTCTTCTTGCCGACCAGGTGCATTAAGTGCGTCTTCTTTGATTTTATTGGCGGAGTTAAAATGCATAGTACCACCACCTACTGCACTGGAATTGTAACGACAAGCTACATTCACAGACAGAATCCCATTATAATGCTTTAATGGGCGAGGTCGAGCGAGCCAAAAGCCGAAAAATCTATTCGTGGTGGACATACTTCTTTCGTGGCGGGCCGCCACGAATAAATGAATGTGTGGGAAACACTGCAGCGCTACATGAGACCGAATCCTGATTGGCCCACCAGACGCTTCGTCCTGCTGGTGCTTCTGTTGATTTCCACTGAATGAAGACAACGTGATGCCGGGCATCTGGAACTGAGGAGGTTTGCAAATCTGTTCCCCAAGTTCTACACACAGTAAATTCATGGTGAGAAACATCCAAACCAGTTTGGACAGCGCAGCGTGTCTGACTCAGAACAGAAACAGAGCTGAGCTTCATTAGTGCAGAGTGAAGAACATCTGGACTCTGCCGCTCAGTGTGACACACTCTCTCCAACACAAATATAAATATTCACAGCAGCGTAGGACAATGTGGTGGAGCTGCAGTGACACATCAACACTGAAGTTTAATTTAGTCTTTAGTTTGGCTCCGTCCTCCTGTTCCCCTGGGTCACAGACAAGGTCCAACACTAAAAATGACCATTTCTGCTTTCCAAAATTCATCTGTGACATGTTTCTTTATCTGTTGAGGCAGACTGTGATGATTTTGCAGCCACATTGATAAGAATAAAAATCATTAGCTACATTTAGCTTAGCTTGTGGCTTTGAGAAGTGAGGATGATGGATTTGTCTCTGTAGGGTTCCTGTACGTTGATGCAAAATGGCAGCTGCAGAACGACACTCTCGCTCTTTTATTTTCAGAAGATTTTTTTGGGCATTTCTGCTTCATATGACAGTGACGGGAGAGACAGACAGGAAAGACCGGGGGAAAGGGAGGGGATCAAACTTGCGCCGCCGTGGCAACAAAACATGGTACAGCAAAACCAAAACCTGATGTTTATGTCAATCTTTTGCTGCTAGAAACATCTAGACGTGATGCGATAGGTCGGTTATCCAAAGCAGGAAGAAACACACATCAAGCTCTAAAAGTACATCAGAGTTTCATTTGAATGTTGAACCAGTCAGCGGGAAACACACCACTTGTCCTTGACATGACGCCTTTTGGAGACGCAACTAAACAACATGAAGCTCCTGGTGAGCATGAAGCTTTTTGTGCATCAGAGACGTAAACTGAGTTTGACGCTGAATCTGTTGTTTTATTTCAGTCAGAGCTTGGCAGGAAACAAATCATAAGAGCTTCCCACTTTTCCACACTTGATTCAGAAAGCAGAATAATCTGGCGGCTGATGGACACTAATGAGAAACTACAAATTTGAGGCCACATTATATGTGACCTGTTTAACTCAACAAGATTCTCTGGCAGCTTAATGTTGCACAACTCTCCTGTTTACCAGTAAATTTCCACTGTGGAGTCCCAGTCAAAGCAGCAGTGGAGTCACAGCACCACCTGCTGGACACCTCAGCCTGGACATTCATCTGATGCAGGGAAGTAAAGCCTGGAGATTCAGACCCTCAGTTCAGTTTGACTGAAACTGAAATGAATTTATAAATTGGAGTTTCCACTACAAGGCCAACACACACTGCTAAGCTGCACTGGTTTACATTGTTTTACTGCGTTTCACCATCTGTCACTGGGTTTGGTCGACCAGGACCAGGCCCCTTTCCTGTACTTCCTGTACACCCCCGATACCACTGCCTGTTCAGCCCCTCGCCCGTCACCACACACTTCAATGTCACACTGCCATTTCATAGTATTGAGGAAATACAACTTAATAAACTTTGAGAATTATTTATTATTCTCTAATTTATGCCTAGTTTATAAATTTAAATGACTTGGCCCCTCCTCCACTACGTGATGTTGTGTTTACTCGCTCCGTGAATTCAGTCAGATCCTCCAAAATATCCTCCAGTCCAGACTGTACCAAACCATTTCACCATACTGGATTTGGACAGTCAGGTTTTTGTGTAAACCAGTGGCGCCCCCTGCCTGGCCACGTGAGTACCTGCAGACCAGCTGCTCAGCTCTGAACTCACTGACTCTGATATTCTCTCTGTGGATCTTAACACTTGATTTTGTGTGATAAGCAGATATTTGTGATGGACAGTGTGTGTAGTTTCAGCTGGAGTTGGAGCTGGAGCTGGAGTTGGATTTCAGCAGCTTCTTTGATTTTTCAGGAAAATACTTTAGAAATCAAACAATCTGAAAGATGAAGACTCAGACAGACCTTCAAATCCAGATTACACTGCAGAGCCAGATTAAATTAATAATAAACCAGCCGAGGTAAATGGTCTTTATGTTAGTAGATCAGATTTATAACTGAGAGGTGTGGAGTATTCAATTATGAATATAAAGTTCTTTTAATTACACTTTGATTTATTTGATTAGTTGTATTATTGTTTAATTTTTTATTAATCTGAGCAGAGGAGGCTGTCATCTTCCATCAGAAAAACTCTTCGTACCTGAAGAGTATTTGACCAATCATGACACAGCATTCACCAAAACAGCTCTCAGAAACAACAGTTTACGAACATGAACGACGCGCTGACGAAACCGGAGAAAGACGAGAAAGATGAGGAGGAACCTTGATGTTCAGAAAGAGAAAATCTGGTTTGGAATTTCTGCTCAGCAGCTCGGCTTCCACCGGTTTGGTTTCCAGTAGGACTTATTTAAGCGTCGCACAAAGGAGACGGAAGATCTTATTCTGCTGCTTCTGAAGTTCAGACTGTCAGGAGGAAACTTCTCCACGGACTGTTTACTTTCTGTTTCCATGGTTACTGTCAGCTCATCAGCTGTTTCCTGTTCTCTAACAGAACATCGCAGACTTTCCTTTTAAAGCGGTTTTGTGGCTCATACCTGGACAAACTCCACACCAGCGCCAGGTTGTCTTTTCCCCCGGAGACAAAATGGCTGCTGTCGTCGGTGAACTTCAGGCAGGTCAGATCCTGGTAGTGTCGGCTCAGGATGGCCAGCAGGTTCCCCGTGGAAACCTGACAGACAGGAAACCGGTTTAGAATCCTGAAGGTTTGATCCGCATTCAGAAACACCTTCAGTTTCATTAACAGAAACCAAACTTCATCACACACGGCGCACACACATACATACACACACTTACACACACATTCTATGTCACCCCAGTTAAAATATTTATAAAAATGATGCTGCTGTTTTGATGATCAGCGGAAGGTCCATATTACAGGACCTACAGACATGTTTGATTTTCTACAACATATCAGAATAATAAAGTGACATAAAAAGTGTAGGGAGCCTGGCTCTGACCTCCCACAGGTAAACGGCCTCGGCGATGCCGGCGGCGAGGTAGAGGCCGTTTGGCGAGGCGGTCAGACACGTCACGATGCCAGGGCACACGATCTTCTGCTGCAGCTGATCCTGCAGGAACAAACAGCAACGTGACGCTCAACACACCGAACTTTTTATCGTTCAACCACCTGAAAGAAGCAGAGCCACAAACCGCACGTCTGCCAGAATCCACAGACATGATGAAGAAGCAGCGTCCATTTTTATAGATAAAAAAGATCAAACTATAAAATAATTCTCAAGTTATTTTCTAGATAAAAAAAATTCAATTCAATTCGGCACACATATGAACCAACGGGCAGGATTTATTTACGCGGATCGCCTGATGTTCCCAAGTTTCTCTGCCACCAAAATAAAGGTAGAAACTGTCATTTTATTGAACTACAGTCCTGCTCAGTGGAACACCCGCATGCCGAACATAAAAGAAGAGTTGTATTACTGCTGAAAGCGTTAAAACTTGTATTATAGGTTGTTACATTTACCGATGAGCACGGCGTCTTGAAAACTGCATATTTTTGAACAGAGTCTGGCCTGAGATGTCTGAGAGCAGGGTGTCTCTCCGCTGCTCCCCTCATCTGTGAGGCGGCAGGAGTGTGGACTGATGAACTGGCTTGGGGTTCATGTGTTCATGTATCGATGTATTAGTGTATTGATGTATTAGTGTATTGGTGTATTGGTGTATTGGTGTGTGGTGGTGCTGCAGGCGGACCTTCCTCTGGATCTCCCAGACGTTGATGAAGTTCTTGCCCAGCTGGGCTCCGAGGATGAAGTCCCGTCCGAGCAGCGCCAGGCCCCGGCAGGCGGTGTTTCCGCCCCGGTAGGACAGCAGGTTGGTCCCGGTGTGCAGGTCGAACACGGCGCAGTTCCACAGCTGGGAGCCGGAGTCCGAGCTCACCACCACCTCCATGGGCGCCGCCATCTTGATTCTTCCACACACTGGCGGGGAGGCGGCATTCGGTTCTTCTTCTTCTTCGAGTTTAACGGCGGTTGGCATCCAGCTTATAGGTGCATTACCGCCACCTTCTGTTCCGGAGTGTGGACCAAACAGTAGACTTACATTCTTATTCCTTTACCTAACTACCTAACTAAACCAAATGCAACATTA
>OMLF01056403.1:9447-27605 GCA_900302615.1 Holocentrus rufus | reverse complement strand
TGTATGCACTGCAGTCTCTCTCTCTCTCTCTCTCTCTCTCTCTCTATATATATATATATATATATATATATATATATATATATATATATATATATATATATATATATATATATATATATATATATATATATATATATATATATATATATATATATATATATATATATATATATATATATATATATGTGTGTATATATATATATATATATATATGTGTGTATATATATATATATATATATATATATATATATATATGTGTGTGTGTGTATATATACACTCTATGGTAAGTTTTTATCTTTATGCTCATATCCTTTAGTATTTTTAAATCCAACCCATTCCTAATTCTTGCAAATTGACCCATTTTGGATTTGACTTATGTCATTATATATCATACAGTTTATACCAAAATAAATATGTGTCTGTGTACCTGTGCTAAAGGGTCATAGCGAGCCTCAGTCAGGATGCCTCTCACGTTGCTCCCGTGCCCTCGCTCTGTCATCGCAAACATCCCTGTGAACTCCAGATCCTCAAATAGACACACACACACACACATACACAAACACACACGTCAGATGAGGAATTGTGTCCACATGGTAACACATCAGACAAAAAGACTATTATGCTCTTGGTTGTTACATTTATCATTTGATACTGTCACGGTTGTATACAGTGTGTATCGTGTGTGTGTGTGTATGTGTGTGTGTGTTTGCTTACAGTGACAGGCATGTACCACGAGTCTTTCTGCTCTGGGCTACCAAGGTTGGTCACAGCTCCACCATACAAACCACAGACCACACCTAGCTAGGAGACAGACACAACATGCATGTTACATAATATAGTGTGTGTGTGGGGTTGTGTGTGTGTCTGTGTGACCAAGTACATCTAGCTGTGGAAATATCCTTTATCTCTGAGGACAATAAAGATATGCCTCTCTTGCTTTCTGCGTTCAACTATCACTCTCACACCGGAGCCAGTGATTAAAGTTTACACATACTGTCCCTAATCAGAGGGTCACAGGTTCAAGTCCCATGATAGCAATGCAACCATCAACATTCATGTGTCCCTGTAAGTCTCTCTAGATAATGGTACCAACTCACAATGCAATGTACTGATAAGACAGCAGGGTCATTTCATGGCAGAAGTTTTAATTCCATCGAAATCAGACGTGGTGAAGTGATAATCTGCATTATTTTTACATCACTACATTTCTATTTTGCTACTATCACTGATTAATGCCAACCATAATCAATATCAGGTAAACACAGGTGTTACTAATGACATTAATGAAGGTTCTGTTCCATTTAGGAATAACAGAGCCAGGGTCCTGCTATTGTTCATGCTGGCTCACTAGAAAGACGCTACACTTAAATGGAACAGAACCTTCATTAATGTCATTAGTAACACCTGTGTGTACCTGCTAGTTTATGTCAAAATGGCTGCTGGGATAAAGGTCCACTGTACGTCTCTGCTGGGAGCAGCCATTGTTGTAGCAAAGACCAGTATCCAGCCCTGGGAAATTATTGGCTGGTTATGTAAATCACATTTGATTATCGCTGCAGCCCCGTGTGTCTTTGTGTGTGTGTGTGTGTGTGTGTGTGTATGTGTGTGTATGTGTGTGTGTGTCCTACCTTTACCCCAGTAGCCATGTCAGCAGAGCAGATCAGCTCTGTCAAGCTCAGGCTCTTGGTGATGAAGCCCTTCTGTTTCTCCTTCACCTGCAGATAAACAGACATAGAAACAGAGAGGGCAATGGTAGGAGAAAGAGAGAAGGAGACATGGCAGAAAGTAAATAGACATACAACAGCTGGTATTATGTGTCAAAAATGCAGTGTAACTTTGTGGAAAATTTTAATGAAGGTTCTGTTCCACTGAAGTGTAGCAGAGTCTTGCCAGTGAGCCAGCATGAACAATAGCAGGACTCTGGCTCTGTTAGACCTCAATGGAACAGAACCTTGCTATAACATCTTTTTGATGCCGGGTGTCACCAGTCTCAACTGACTTGAACTGACTTCTTTCTGTGTTTGTAGCTAGCTTGCTAATTTTAGCCTAAAACGCACAGCAGTAAGGCTTCATGAAGCACGTTAAAGTGAACAAACAGGTAAGGTAATGCGGCTGCAGCTTGACAACAGTCAGTTTTTGCGAAATAACTGACTGCAGACAGCCTTGATTGACCAATCAGAATCAAGTATTCAATATAGCCTGTTATAAGTAGTGAGTGGCAAATAGCATTATCCTAAAAGATAAAACCTGTTCAAGTAGAAAGGCTGGATGTTTAGTTCATTTTATTGACATATGTTTCAATGTGATAGACATTATTTAGAAGATTGGTTCAACAATATATAATTCAACAAAAAGCACTTTCAGTGGTAACGCTAGAGAGACTCTTCTCAATAGACTTAAAGCACACCTTGTTTTGTTTACACAGGAGGTGAGTTTTGTTTACACAGGAGGTGAGTGAAGTTAGCCAGACCGCTAAAGGCTTTGCACTGTGAAGCTGTAATGGATTATTAATTTACAGGTCATAGAATTAAAACAAAACAATAACAAACAAACAAACAAAAAAACAATACCATCTTTGTCTTACTAAAAGGTTTATCTTCAAACTTTGGATAATGCTATAATCACCAGCAACTTGCTGAAATGCTGCATGCTAAAGGTTTGGCATACACACCAGACAGATAATACAGTTGACTGTGTGCAAACAAAAGCAGAGGATCAAGGCTGTTGGCACAAAAACATTGGTATTGCCCTTTAACCCAATAAAGAATACCCTAGGGTATTACTGCTTTCATTATGATGCATAGCCTGTGTTACGTTAACATTTTGGAAATTAAAATCAGGTGTGGCACTAAAACCCCAGGCTCATGCCAAACTTTTTGAGGGATGTGTGTTTTGATTAAGGCCTGGAAAATGTCTTTTGAAATAACCTTTGTCCAACCTGATTTTCAGTACCTGATCTTTGAGGTGTTGTCTCATAAGAGGCGTCCGCATGACATAATGAAGTCTTTCCACTGTCAGCTCTCTGGTCTGGTCCAACGTCAGGTCATAACTGTGGAATATACAACAGCATAGGTCAGCTTAGTCTGGGGTTACCTTACTATAGTCAACCTTATTGGTCAAGTATGATTGGGTTAGATGGATATGGGTTTAGATGGATAGTGTCGTTTTTTTTTTCTTATTTCCTTGATTGAAATTGAGTTCTATTTTTTTCTCATTATCTTTGAAGGCCAAATCCTCAAAATATGAAAATATTAGCTGTGCCTCATGTCATGGAATTTGTTCTATTGCTAATCAAAATGTGATGTGTTTTATTGAGAGCTCTCAGAGAAGTAGGTGAAACAAATCACAACAAAGCATTGACATCCAATCTCTACAAGGATATTTCTTTCTCATTATTATACAGTAAAAAAAGAAAGAAACAAAAAGATGACATTCCTTTCTTGGCAGTTATACTTTCATTAGTTAGTGAAGCAACTTATACATTTTGCCTTTTCATATATATCTGCAAGTCTTGAACTTCGACCACACAATCATCAATTTAAAATCAAATTATTTGAGATATTTTCGACTCACTAAAAGGGCTAAAACTGAAGCCAAATTATTTGTAAGCTTCTTTCATTAGTGGAAAATACAGACTTAGTCTTTAAGTCTATATACAAACCATTCGTCCTTATATAGGGCTATATGAAATGAACCCATCATTTTAAGCAACAAGCCAAATAAGGTCTTTCTATCAGTTGTGTTAAAAGAATTTTAACACTTTTTCCCCCATCGATCTGAATTTGATATAGCCTAAATGAAACTGTAGGATAAAAAAAATAAGATGGTTTATTTAATATTTCACATAGGACAAATTATTACTAAGACTATACAGTTACTACAAACGATCAGTGTGGCTTTGATCAAGGCGATCCACAGCTGGGCAGCTGTGGATCGAGAGCTACAAACAACAAGTAGGCTATAATCCAGCTGTGTAACCTCATAACCGGATTTACGGGTTTGATGCAAACCAGATTTCACATGCACGATCAGATTCCGGGTAAATGGAATAAACTGTACTGCAGCGTTGGAAGAAGACAGAGACAGAGAGGAAGCCAACCTGCTCGTGTAAAACGGCTCGCATCGAGAAATATCTTCCCGGAGAACGTCTTTGGTTCGCCAGAACTCACCATCCAGATACCTGGACAGTGTGGACGGTTCCCGTTTCTCTGCTGTCGGTGCGCCGGACATGGTCGTGAGAGATCCACTTTGAAACAGTTAGAAGTTAACCTGGGAGTTAACGGCAGAGCTCCGACCGACCGCAAGCTGTCCGCTCTGACACGGCTCCACTTCCTCGTTCACGTGACGTCAAAGACACACTGCAATGTTACTGGTTGGATGCTAATTGACAGTAAAATTTGATAGGTTGTGTTTACTTTATTAATTAATTGATTGGTTTGTTTGGTTGGTGGAAAAGGGGGCATTTAGCTGACCCTCAAATCCTTACAAGCTTACTTTTAGTGATCAAAATATCCAAGACATCTTCCTTAAACTGAGTAGCAGCCCCTTATGCATCTTACATAAAGCTTTAAAATTCTTCTTCTCTGTATATACATCTCTTATTTTGTAGTGATTTGGTATAGATTTAATGAAAATTACTAATGATATTGGATAGTGACTTTTATCTAGATTCAACTCGTTACACTTCATGAAAAGAGTAAGTGTCCCAAACATCTTGTGCAGTCCTGTGTATTTATGTTGCTGATAAATGTGTGCAATATTCCTGTTCCTTAAGGGTGAGCTTGTAGCATATTTAAACATATTTAAACAACATGCCATTGTCGAGTCAAGCGTGATGCCTCGATGTAATTACCATAAACAAATACACCCTGGTGCCACGCAAAATAAAGTGCAGTGCACAGGCAAGCATGGAATTTATTCTAGTGTCTCCAGTTAAGTCTGGGACCATTTCACGACTCGGCTGCGCTTTTATACATCAGCAGCAGCAGAATTGTAATTGTATCTGCAGCAATACTCCACATCTGATTTGCAAAAACTCCCCTTTGTTCATGAATGAATATTGATATTAAAGGTGTCACTTTTAAGGATTGCTGTTACTGAACAAGCCCTATGCAGTCTGTTTCCAATTCAAATAAGCCAATGTCTCATAAATTGGGTCACAGCATAACATCTATACCATGTATGAAAGTTTGAATATGCCTGGGTTGCCCCAAGGTCAGACTACATTTGAAAGGTTTTGTTTAAAAGTGGTTATTGAAGCTGATTTGGCCATATTCCAAAACCTACATGACTGCCTTCTCGTAAGTGGTCCCATTTTGTTCTGAAGATAGCTTTAACTTATAAAACCTTGCATTAAAGGTGGTATCCTGTAGTTGGCTCAGATTGCATTCTCACTCCTAATGTTGTTTTCATGTTAGGGGACTGACACAAGCCCAGGCATCTCAGTGTGCTTATTTGGTGCCACTTCAGTTTGGATTCAAAGTTCAAATTAACCACAGTCATGCCCATGCATGTGTGAACACACCCTGGGACACACCCAGTGCCAGCCTTGTTAACACACTACATACACTGATGTACTTAAGCGTATGTGTTATAAATGTGATGCTTCATTAGCACTTAGACCAGTTTCATTGACCTAGAAACAGTAAATTTCAGTTTGAATTAAATTCAGTTTGAATGAAAATGGATTTGAAATCAAAACTTTATGACTGTTCATGATTACAGTGTAACAGTGTAATGTCTACAGTGATCACATTAGCAACAATTCATGCACACTATGTATACAACATATAAAACTTCTTATTATAATTTTTCTTAAGTTGCACACCAGTGTTTGTCTGGGGACTCGTGTTAATCTCTCACCCTTTAGGGGTAATCCTAAAACAGGACATTTTAACGTTTAAAGTTCAACATGTGTCATTTACTGTATATCAGAACATGATTAAAGATACCATTATACATGCATATAAATATATTAAAAAACAGATCTGAACGGCTGGTAAAATAGTTTGTGTCAGGGAGGTTAAAACGGCAGCTGATATAAATTTAGCACATTTGTACTGCATATATGAAAATTTAAAAAATATATAGTCTATTGTTTTGAAAAAGTCTTGAGACAACCATTTGAAATCCATTCGGACGGCCCTCCGATCTGGGGAGTCTTCTCGGAACTCTGTGTTCCCTGACATGTAGTTCAGTGACAGCACATGAACATAAATCAACAGAGCAGCATTCAGAGTTATTGATAAAAACAAAAAAATAACATATTTATACGCTTTTAAATAGAATTTCAAGTCTCTGTTTGCAGCTGGCATTCTTCAGGTCAGTTAATACAGTTGGATAATTGCAAAATTGGGTAGCAACGATGCTCAGCTCTTTTGCTCTCATCCATACAGACATCCATATGGTTCTCAAACACTTGAACACTCTGGTGGGAAGTATATGGAATTACAAGTGGAAAGTGTCTCAATTCCTAGCTGTTCTGAAGTGTAGACCCCATTTTCGACTGGGAACTGTTCATTTTCCCTCTAAATTTGACAATTTTTGCAATATAATTATTTATATTAGTTCTAATTTAATACTATTGATATTATTAAATTATTCGTATTGTCAGCTCACTAGCAGCCAATGATTTTAGTTAGCTAATCGCTGTTTTGGAGGTTACATACATTTAATTTGGGCACTAGCTAGCAAATTTAGCAAAAGTTAGCATTAGAGGACAGTGTACATACCTCTTCACCACCAGTTATAGTTAACAATATACTGTCAGATATACACAAAAGTGTAATAAAATTTAACAAACTTTTTCATGTAAAATTAAGCCTGTAAATATCTTATTACTTTGGCATTTCAATACAATTTGATGAAACATTACTGGTAGCTGATGTGCTTTGCCTCGAAAACATTCAGAGCTTTTGTGATGTAAAGGGTTTCATTCCAAAATGAGTTATAGTGTATATATGCAAAATGAAAGAGAATTTAATATTTTCAAATTATAGAGACAGCGTTCCTATAGGCCTCTTTCACATTTCCAGGTATGCAGAACTGAGGAAAAGCTTCTTCTCTTAGCTTGACTCCCCATGAAGCAACAATGGCAAAGTGTAAGAGCAGCCAGGCTTGCTTTGTTCCCTAGTGCTCAAATTAAAAAAAAAAAAACAGCCGTATCTGTCGTTTCATAGTTTCCCAACCGAGGATAATCTTAGAAGGAGATGGATTTTGTCAATATGAGGAGAAGAAGGAGCAGGATTTGCGGTTAGGAGAGGCAGCACTTCTGTGTGTGCAATGCACTTCGAGGACAGCAACATCCTTGTTCACAAGGAATCTGGTCAGAAGCACCTCAGGGACCAAGCGGTTCCTTCCAGATTCATGTGGAACAACTGGGGGAGGAAAAAAATAAGAGAGACAACAACGGCGAGAGTATTTTAGATGGAGCTGGAGAGGAAAAAAACAAGGAGAAAATGGATTGTCCTGGTGCAGCACTTCTGGAGCACGATTACGATCGCCGCCCTCCTCCAGGTAACTTTATGTCTGGCAAATCACTTAAACTTTGCAGTTGAAAATTGTGGTGCTGTGCCAAAAATATGATGCACAAAACCATTGAGACCGCAAGTAAATAGTAGAGTTTGTAGTTAATAGACGCAGTTTGTCAGCATCAACAGTTAACATGATAGGACGTAAAAAATGGTCATGCTGTAATCCCAGGCTAAGTTAGCTAACGTAACTAGCTAGGGTTCCTAGCTAGCTGGGAATATAGTACAATGTTAGCAAATTCACCAAGGTGCAGTAGTGGTGCTTAGTTGCCCTTTACACTAGCTCATAAACTACCTCCTTTGGATTGTACTTTGACTTTTATTCTGCCTTATGACTCTTCTTATTATCTAATCTTTGGAATTTTATACTGCTTGCCCCTCATTTCTTATTAATTTTACAATTTAAAACCAATAAAGCACTTTATGTTGCTTCGTCTACATGCTATATAAATAAATGCTGTTTTTGTTTTTATTTCATCAGCTGCACTTGATGAGGCTTTGGAAAGGATCTGAGTACTGGAAGGCATGGTGTTGTGTCTCACCCTCTCTGGATCCCTTTTGGAAAGGTGGTATATTTTGAAGATTTCAGGTACTTTGCAAGGTTTCCATCCAAACACATCTTTTTTGTGTTTTGGAGATCCATTGAGCCCTCTGCATCCAAGATTGTGTATTGGTCCAAAGCAAAAAGGGTTGGAATTGACAACATGGAGAGAGACATAAAACCAAGTCCTAGCCATAAGCTTCAGCTGGGTAAAGACAGAAGAGATTGTGAGAAGACACGTTGACAATCCATGTTTCTGTGCTTTTGTATATGGAAAGACGTACGTTGGCGCAACAGGAAGTAGAATTTCCCCACATCTGGGCGTCATTGCCATCTTGTGAAATAGGCCTATACCGGTCTAGAATTGCATGGAAAATAATTTATTCATTTCAAATAATTTTCATGCATAGAGGTATGGGGCATACAGGTGAGGGAATATGACTAGCTGCATAAATCATACTCAACACAATCAAAATCTTCATATCACTTCAAGAAATTAAGTCCTGACAAAGTGTAAAAATTTTGAAATTGAAGCGGTTAAGGAGTCTGTGTAGGAGCATGACATTTATTACTCCCATAATCCTGGATAGTCTTTTTGTGAACACAAACAACTCTCCATCTTTGAAAGAAAAAAGAAACCAAAATCCCTCTCGATGATGTCCAATGAGGTATCAATATTCTGTTAGTCCAAAAAGTCAGAATCCAATTCACTGTCAATTGAGCAACTCCAGATATTATATCTTGAGGATTATAGCCTTGTTCTATGTTTTCTGTCCTTGGGAGGGAATTCTTCATCTGTGAAGCTGCACTAAGCAAGATTTCATGTAAAAATATAACCATCTTGTCAACTTAAATCATTAACAGAGAAGAGTATCCCATCTCCATTAATAGAAATGCTGCAGATTGTCCCTAAATGCCCAAATGAAATTCTTGTGTCTGTATGGTCACTGGAAGTCTTCTATACCCAGATGAAAAGATGAATCAAAACTTAAGATCAAAATGCAGCAGAGAGCGAGCAAACAGATTTTTTTTTTCACTAATCACTAAGAATAAGACATTCAGGTTCAGGAGACTACACAGTTAACTGACGTCACATTAAACAATTTCTGTAATGAAGTCCTTCAAAATTTAAAAACTTTCTCCTGCTGCCACTTGAGGCTGCCAGGTTGCAAAGTTGCCTAGTGCAGCTTTAAATAAACCGTCTAAAATCACCATAATCACACAAACAAAAAATATTTGAGTCTATATTGACAGTTTGCACTGCGTACTGCTTACTTACAGGCTGGCTAGCAAGAAGTGAATGGTAAACTGCTTGGAACAAAAATATTTGGCATTCATAAGAGAAGAAATGCACTTTGGTATCACAAAAACATCCAAATGATACAAAAACGTACTCAATAAAATATTGTGTCATTTTCAACAGATTACTGTGTCCAGACTAGGATGACACGTTTGCTACTTTTCACCAGCTGTTTAAAATTACACATCCTTTTCACAAGTGTATACTTAAAAAAAAAGCAAACATTAGAAAAAGTCACAAACATATCCTAACATTGTCTCTGAGGAAGGAACAGGTTAGGCAGCTTTGGCTCTTTTAAGATGTGCCTGTAGTTGGGTTCTTCAAGACCTTGAGCTTGGAGTCGGAGTCATCAGCTGAGTTAGTCTTGGACCTCCAGCAGTGTTGGAGTAACATGCCGCAGCCAAGCATGAGAGGGCTGATCATGAGGGAAAACCCGCTGAGAAAGAAGGCTGCCGTGTAGTCTCCCGTCCTGTCAACTAACCAGCCTGAACACAGAGACAGAATTAAGATAGGAAAGAAAAGGAGGGTAGACAAATACCAACACCCTCTTTGGGTTAGGAGGCAACAAGTTTTTTTTGTTTAGGTTTATGAAATCCTAAACACTGACCTCCAATTGGTGGGCTGATCAGGTAGGGGATGGCATGTAAGAAGTGAACCACGCCCAAAGCAGAGGTAAGGTAGGTGGAACCCACGACATCAGAGGTCACCACAGGCATGAGTGCTACGTATGCCCCGTCAAAGTAGCCATAGAGCATGGAGAATGGAACCAAGAGATGGAAGGAGTGAAGGAATGGGATGAACATGCAGCAGATGCCCTCAATGCCCACTGCTGCCATGTAACTCACTGTACGATACTTCTTCAGACACCTAAAAGGAACGACAGGGAAATCACAGTTTTGTAACAACTAGGGTTAGCATCAGGACACTTTTCTCAATGACCTCATGACCTTGGTCATTTTCAAAACTCTTCCTAAAAAAGAAAGTAATGCATGATTATTCCAGCAATCACAGTCAGGCCTTGTCCCAATACCCACCCTAAGCCCTGCAGGCCCTTCGCTATGCAGAATCACAGAAATTGTCATGGTAACATTGTATTTATGGGTAACATCCTTCTGCACCCTGCTGGAAAATCCAGCGTGAGCTGGTAGCTGGTTTGAGCTAGGTTTTTGACAGATGGTAGGCCAGCTACCAGCTACTGGTGACACCAGTTACCAGCTTAGATTCTTTAAAATGTATATTTTTTTTAAGATTATTTTTGGCATTTCTGCTTTAGTTGACAGCGACAGTGGAGATAGACAGGAAAGACAGGGCAGAGATACGGGATGACATGCATGTTCAATGACCAGTTAAACTAGCTTGAGCCAGCTGGCCCACCAGCTAAATCCGGCAAGACCACCGGCACCTCTGGAGAACAACATTAGAGAAATGGGACAGTATTGCGAACCCGCGCATGTAGGCAGACATGAGGGGAATGAGGGCACAAGTATTGAGACAAGGTGTTACTCAGAGACTTGTTTTGATTCAGCCTGTCATTGGTCGAGATAATCATACATCATTGAACTGTTTCAGGAGGTGTTTTGAAAATGACTCATGTCAAGAACTCACTGGAGGGGCTTCTCTTTTTTTAAATATAAAATTAATAAAATTAACTAGTATAGGCTGTTTACTTGGTTTCTGTAAAAATTCAGGGTTGCACAACAGCATACGAAACACATAGATGTTCCCTACTTACTTCCTATCCGTGATCCATCCGAAGGTGATATTTCCAACAATGCCACTGATTCCAAATATGGATATGAGGAGGGCAGCCTGCTGGTGCTCCACCCCCACACTGAGGGCATAAGGGACCAGGTAGACTACCGGCACGCTACAGCCATAAGCCAGAAACAGGAAGGACACCGCCAGAAACAGGAAGTCAGTCTCTAGCAGAAAGCCAAACTCCTCCATGGACACTAGAGACTTACATTTTGAAGGGAGGTTGCTGTTCACTAAATTGTTTTGATGAGTGTTGACTGGGACAGAGTTCACAGGCACATCCGCTGGTTTGACTTCAGTGAATCTTGGGTCTTCTAGTTCAGCATCCATGGTGCCCCCTATTTCAGTGTCCACAGTGTTGGATAAAGTAGTGCTCGTAATGTCAGCTAGCTTATTGTTCACGTTCATGCTTTCCACCAGTTTAAAGTCTTCCAGAGTACCACCATCAGCTAGCTTAGGATCTGAGAGTTTGATCTCAGTTAGCATTTTCTTTGTTAGCATACTATTGCTAATAACAATGCACTCTGCTAACTTCACATCTGTTAACCTTGTGTCGGAGAGTTTGGAGTTTGATAGCAGTGCCTCTGCTAGATTCACCTGAACCAGTTTGCTGTTTTCAAGTTTATAGTTTTTAAGCTTCCTATTGGCTATATATAGCCTCCTATCCCCTGAGTTGTTGGCATCCAGTTGCTTTGGCTCCAACAGGCTGCTCTCAACAGGTAGTGTTTCAATGTCTTTGGAATCCATTGGTGCTGCCATGTATCCACCTTCGTCCAGGTTTCCCATTTTATCCTCTGATGTCCTGTGAAATAGAACAGAATCAAACTAAACAGATATGGATAGAAAATAACTTGCTATGGGGAAGTCTCTCACTGTGTAATCATGTAATGAGTAAATACCCTTTGAACATTGAATGAATTTAACAGTGCATCTGGATTGAGATGAGATGTAGGTAAATTAAAAGATGATGAGTTAAAAGCATCACTAAATTCAGAATTCAGAATTGCAGAATCAGCGTTAAGGATTTCTGTCTTCTTTTAAATCTCTCCTTAAAACGTTTCTCTTCGTGAAAGCTTTTGGAGATGTTTGAGATTGGTTTTTATTCAACTTATTTTTATTTATTTGTTCCTTTGTATTTTATTGCCTTCTTTTGAATATGGTTGTTATATGTTTTTATTTATATGTTTTACTCCTATTTATTTGTTTATGCTCATGTTCCTTATAGTTTTAGTATTTTGTTCCTAGATCTCATGGGTTTTACCTTTCACCTCCTCTGGGTGCCAGAGGCCTCATCAGAGCCCCACAAACATACAGGTTGGAAACAAATCCACCCAGGATAAGCAGAGCTCCCCTCCAGGAGTAATAGTCTATCAGCAACTGCACTGCAGGAGCCAGGATGAAGGTCCCAATACCAGTGCCTGGAGATGAGATGAGATGAGATGAGATGAAATGAGGTGAGATGAGATGAGATCTATACAGACAGAAAAGGGATGGGAAGATGAGAGGAAAAAGTATTAAATCAAGATGAGAACAAAACGGAAGTGGAGAACAACAGAAAAATATGTAAGGAAAACAAAAGACAGGAAAAAATAAATTAGAAAAAGAAAGAAGAGATTGTAAAAGAGCATAGAAATATATATCAAACAAAACCAAATCATAAGAATGAGTTGAACTCATCCCTACCTGACATGGCAATTCCATAGGCCAGTGCTTTCCTTTCAGAGAAGTACCTCCCCACCATTGCCATGGCTGGTGTGTAGCTGAGAGCAAAGCCAAGACCTGCAGAAAATAGATAAACAAGAAACTCAAGGCCTCATTTACACCTTGCATGAACATGTGATCTGTATCCCAATGTGTTATGCAGATAAAGAAAAACGGATGTTAATGCAAGGTGTAAATTTGTGCAGAACAGTCTGTGATCAGAATGGAATCAGATCTGGCAAACCACATATGATGTGGCCCAGATCTGATTTCAGGCCAAGTGTAAATGCAATCCATACAGCTGGGACACATTCGGGAGATAAAATCTACCCATAAGCTGAAAACTTTTTTTTTGTTGTTGATCCTACCTGCCAAACTGCCTATAGTGTTTCCCACAAACTGAAAATGTATAGTGGAGGTGCTGAGGTGCCGACCCATAAGGCATTCAAATTGTGTGCAGAAAGCAGGGGAAGGGGGTCATCGACAGAGATCATATTTTAATTCAAGGTGTAAATGAGGCCTTAAGTTTTGGCCGACCAAAGATGGTCAGATTTAAATAGCTTGTCTGTTAAAAGGGTCACAGCCTTACATACTGGATGTCCTTCTGAACTACAACCCGAACTATAGGACAAATTAAACTAATTTGGAACATTTGCAGTTCTGTGTGTCCATCAGCAGTACATGACTCCACATTTAAGGGTTCATGTTGTACTCCGCTACTTTATGGATCAAGAGATGAAGACCAGACCTTTATTGACCAAGACAGGAGCAGATATTTATTGAAGGTCTCATCTTTTACCAAGAAGGTCAGTGCACAGAGTCATCTATAGAATTGTACCATGAAGATCCAAAGGATCCACACCAGGAACCTAAGACTCCTACTGCACCAGTTCTCAACCAAGTACTGTAGAGACCCAAGACTGCAAGCAACTGATTTCACTGAATGCTTTCCCCTTGTTGGTTCAAGATGTGCTAATCAGTGAAATCAGCTGGTAATGAAAACCTGCGGACTCTTGGACCTTGTTGCCACATGGTTTAGAAACAGGGTCCTACTGTAAGGTGCCTGTGGATCTTTGAGGACACCAGGGAAGATGGAAATGCACTCCAAGCTGAGAGTGAAGGCGTGTAGGATCCCTACTGGACCATTCATTGATGTCCTAGATGCCTGCATGAAGTAGCAGTAGATGTCTAGTGAGCTGAGGTGCCTGTGTACCTGTGAAGACACCCAAGAAGATGTAGAGGCATTCCAGACTGGAAGCGAAGGAGCTGAGCACCAGGCCAGTAGAAGACAGCAGGCCTCCCAGAATCACTGTAGCTCTACAGGAGAGATGGTTCCCAGCAAGGCTGCCAAGTGGAGCTGGAAACATAGTTGATATATTACAAAGACTTAATTTGAAGAAACCATTTTCTTTTGAAGAGGCTTCTTATGGATTCTTTGGAAAGTAGTACAGGACACACCATGTTGAAGGTTGAACAATTTAACCATCCTAATTTCAGTAAAGTGGTAATGGGTCACAGGTCATTTCAGTACAGTACAGTGGCACTCTACTGAAATTGGGCCTTTCTTTGTTTACTCAAGTTGCATTAACAGCACAGTCTCCGATTATGCCACCATTCCCCAACATCACTGCTGGTAACCAATCCCCAAGGGTTCAATGCTTTTTAACACTTGGCCATGCAAATGCATCAATGCTGAAACACAAAACAATACAGGCAAATATTTGTCTGTGCAATTTTGTGTGTGACCCCAGTTACCTTCACCTTCTGTGGCTGGCCAAGAGATTGTCACACAACCAAGCAGCCTATGGTCAGGTTGTTTGTTATATAGACCTAAAGATCGGCAAGGAGGGGATCATCAGGAACACTACCTTTGTCGATAATGCAAGATGATGGCAAGAAGTCAGAGATGCTGGTTTATTAAACTATTAAACTTAAGCATTATTAGTATTAGCATTATAGAACTGTATTCTGTATGTTGGAGAAGCAGGCTTGTGACTGGTGGTTTCATTGGTTTGAATCCTTTGACTGAATTCAAGGGAGAAAAATTGGGTAATGCTCTCAGCTACTAAATCTCCATGATGTGCATTTAAGCAAGGTTCTTAACCCTGTGCAGCTTCCAGGTGTGAGAGTGCAAACATGTATGAATGAGAGGCAAATCAATGCTGAGGGCCAAACGGTTAAAGGGCGGCATGGCTCAGGGGGTAGAGCAGGTCGCCTAGTAACTGGAAGGATCCTGGTTCAATCCCTGGCTCCTCCAGAGAGCGTGTCAAAGTGTCCTTGAGCAAGACACTGAATCCCTAACTGCTCCTGATGGGCACCTTGCATGACAGCCTTTGCCATCAGTGTATGGATGTGTGGGTGAATGAAAGGCATACATTGTAAAGCACCGGTCAGTGGACTAGAAAAGCACATAAATGCAGCCATTTACATATACACAGCAAATGATCCTGGATACATAAAGCACTATTAAAAAAAGAGACATTTTTAATCCAGAGTCCTACCACAGAGCATGGTGGTACAGTCAACCAGACTGTGGATCCAGGCAGTGGTAGAATAATCCCCCTCAAAGTGCAGCTGGAACTCAACAAAGAAGATGGAGACGCATCTGTACAGAAAGAGAGATGAAGAGATTGGATTAGGTGCTACGTGAATAGCACATAATAAAAAGTCATGACAAAAGCAACAATTTCATAAATAAATCCATTTCACTTCCCTCCCACCATTTAATATAATAACAAAATGATTAAACTTATAGCCAGTTCATGAAAGCTTTTCTATTTGCTATTAAAAACACTCTGTTGTTCAAAGTTCCTGGGAAAAATCCTGTGTCACACAGGGAGAGATGCATTTTGTTTCCAGTAGCAGCAACATTTTTCTTTTAATCAACAGAAGATAAACTGGGTGGTCAGCATGAACAGACAAAGAAAATAACAATCCCTACAGAAACTAAAACTTAATCAACAGAAAATCCAGGAAAAAAGAGAGAACACAGCACTGGCCACATTGTTGCATTAATAGGTGATGTCTGGGACATGCAGTGCAGAAACACTGCAGCAGTGAGCATTTAGTAATAACAAGGACACAGTGTCATAGATGTGATGCACCACTCTTTTATGTGCATCCATGTTATAAGGCCTACACAGTTGTGTTTCACAGATATCGTATATGTAGTTATTTATTTGCTGGCAGGCACAGCTCGCATTGTAAAACTGCTATGTTTGCACCCTGTTATAGGCTTTTTGAACAGACACTGATACAGAAGAAGCCTCGTAGCCGAGATTGAAAATGTATCAGTGATGGCAAAGTGAATATGAATAAAGATCTTCAAATTACTTCAATTTTCAGGTAGGCTAGATTGGTACAGAAAACAATAAATTGGGATGCATTTAGATGCAACACTCTTTTTACATTTCAGTTACGGTGAGGTACACCTCCACTGGGGCCAACTCTTGATGTTGACCTCTGTGGGGATATGCGGGGATATGCGTGGGAGACGGATTGAAGTTCCCTGGAAGTTCCAGTACATTTTTGCGTAAAACAAATCTGAAACCCCAAATAAAACGCTGCCTCTCTGTTCACCTGTGGGAACTTATCATTGAAAATTTTTGCACAGAACAAAACGAGTCAATGCACACCTCCAGGAAACACCAACTAGTGACTGCTCTGCCCAGATGTTGATGGCCTGAGCAACAGGTGTCAGTTGGTACTTGGGCTGCTCGATTATGGCAAAATCATAATCCCAATTATTTTGATTGATATTGAGATCATGATTACTAAACACAATTGCTCATTTTATTTTAGTTCCTCGAAACCAAAGTGTTTCTATATGACTGAGTTTTACCTTTTTTCTCGACCAAAGGCCGTCTTCTTGCCATCTTCAAAAAGTTCCACAAAAGACTTTTCAAAATAGCTGGGGAAATGCTCCGTGTCCCTCCTCCTCACTCTCAACTTGAACAGAAACCAAACAACTACTGTTTTGGGCTGCGGTGGAGGGGCGGAGCGCACACTTATGTTACGTTTTTATTTTGGTGATCTTGTTTTCATGATCGGGGGAAGCCAAAATCTTATTGAAATTGAAATTCGATTAATCAGCTAGCCTTAGTTGATACATAGGTTTATCTCTATCAGTCTGTCTGACTGTACAATATATCTTCAAATCAGGACACACTACTCAACCAGTGTCTCAAATCAAGGTAGTAATCCTGAAGAAAATTTTTACTGGCACCACTCAAATTTGGAGCACTAGCATAGTAATAATCATTAGATATTATGTATTTTTGGTGTCAGTGCTCAGTCTAACTCATAAAAAACAACTGATAGTGCCAATTGTCTATTTGTGGCGGTCGTTCATGTCCATATGTGACTGAAACATAAACCTTGGACTTGCTAGGTACACATCAAACTGCTCTGCACTCTGTAACCCCCAACGGGCATATGGTAATTCCCTGACCAAGGGTTTAATTATCTACTATGTAACTCCAGCAGAGACTTAGCACTGCTAAAGCTTATATGGCATGTGACCAGGGCATAACTGATCTTTGTGTGACATCAAAGAGATAAAAAACTTAACACACACATAAGCACACAAATGCCCACACACACAGACAATAAGAATGTTAATTCTTCCACTTGAGCAGCCCAGAGAGAGTGAGGAACAGTTATATGCTGAAGCTCGCACAAATCAGTGAAACATGGAGTAGCATGCATCTGCATCTAAACAAATTTTCAATATACAAAGTCCAGACCTCATGCTATCATAATAATGATACTACTAGAAGAAATGACTCGTTATAACTCGCGGGTATGGCGCAATCAGTGACATTTTTGCTGAAAATGAGAATTATACATCACTGAAAAGCTCATGTTATGCTCAATAGATAATATTTGCCATCATGAAACATTAAAATAATGGAGAATATTCAAAAATCTCAAATGTTTCAGACCCAAACCCTGGATTTAATTTGGTGCTTTTTCTGAATTTCAGATATTTTTTATGAAGGTTTCTGAGTCTTAATCTATGTAAAAGCACAAATGGTACCTGTGTTATGTTTTGAATAAACAGTCACCTAGCTGAATGCCAATCATTCTTCACCGATCAGTCAATACATCCTGTTAGAAATCGCCACCATCACCTCCATGTATTTACACTCTCATGTAGTTTTTTCTGTTTGTGTTAAGCTGAGAGTGAGTGTGTCACTCACTGAAACATTCTCTCTTTCTCTCACTCTCTCTCACTCTCTCTCTCTCACACACACACACACACACACACACACACACACACACACACACACATTGCACAAGGAAATAATGGTTTCCATGTTGTAGATTTGTC
>OMLF01056402.1:3303-13886 GCA_900302615.1 Holocentrus rufus | reverse complement strand
ACAAACACACTGCAGTCTGTCCCAAGGAAGGGCATTGGACATTCACACGTAGCCTGTCTTTCTGTCAGACAGAACAAACAACTTGAAGCCCCACTTTCTTTTGTCTTCATGCATTGTTTCATCCCAAGATCAGCTTTTGTGGCTACCCTGAACTCATCTAGGACAATTTTTAGACAGTATGCCCTACATGGTGTCAGCATCTGATCTTGCAGAGGCTTCATGTGAAACAAGCAGTCATAACCTGTTTGGTCTCATCTTGTCTGCTACTGGGCCATTCATGAAGGAATTAATCAGTCAACTCATGCTTGCAGCCTGGCATCACATCCATCACTGCATGAAAAGGTGTGGCTATAAAGCTTGAAGTCCTTGAAGAGATATTTCATCATGTCTTCAGCATCCATTTGAATCCATGATGTCTGCAACCTATGAGCTTTGGCTCTGTGTTTCCATTGCTGCTCCGGCAGAGAATCTTGACAACTTCCTTGCTGCAACATATCTGAGGGAATGAAGTCCTGTCGAAGGCCCAGTCACACCTCAGACAATCCAAAAACCTTTTAACTGATGATCCTTCTTGATGGCCTGCTTCATCATCAAGATAGTCTGCATCTTGAACCTCAGAGAGCAGGGATATCTGTCCACCCCTGATGGGCTGCAGGTTCCCATCTGCTTCAGGATGAGGAAATAGCAGGAAAAGAACCCAAGTCATTGATGGCTTGGTCCAACTTCCACGATAATGCCCTTTGTCAGAGTTCATGTTTCACATGGAGAACCCACCTCTGCTCTGAATCTGACACTAACGAAAACACTGTTGGTCTGACCAGGTACGTTTTCTTGCTAGTTTTTCTTGCATGCACTGAGGGTCTTAGTTTGGTGGTGTGGGGTTGGCAAGGTGATGTAAGATAGATTGGCTTGTTTAGTCTTTATTAGAACGTGTTGTGTCCTGTGCTTTGTTTTGTTGCCTTGTGTTTGTGTTTCATCACTCCACTTTGTGATTGTACTTTCACACATGCTTAAGACAAAGGACTAAACAAAAAAATGAACCTGAACTTTTTTAAATATGAAACCTGCTTCTGTTCTTGTTTGTTTTTGGATAGCTTTTTGTATTGTTTTAATGTTACAATTTTTTCTACATGGCGCACATTTTAAATTACTAATTATATTAATGTTCTTTTAAAACACTACAATAAACAATCACAAACAGAAATGAGAAATCTAGTGCTCATAATGACATTCGCAACTCAGGACTAAGGTTTATTAGTCTTAAGCGTAGCATAAATGTTTTCTTCGTCTTCACAAAAATAAAACCCAGGTCAGATGCATTATAAAAGCCTTCTGATTGTGACATTTATTTGTTCCTCATATTGCCAAGTCCTACAAGAGATCAGTTCAGGAATAGGGCTTATTATAAATTATTAAGTGGAGCACAGTATTGTAGAACAAACCAAATTTTTGTAGAACTTGAATTCTTCAAAGAAAATGGGGTTCCCTTATAAAAACAGATGTTTTTAACAGGTGGTTTCTCCTTCCCAAGTGGAAGATTGATGACCATTTCCGGCTGATGCAGTAAAATCCACTAAATGACTTTCCAGAAAACTTGGACTCAGTGTTTAGCTCACTGTAGATTAGAGATTACATACTTACTGTAATTTCAGCGGCATATTAAAATGACAAATTACAGTAATGAGTGTGAGACTAAAACAAAGTAAAGCTGCTCAGGTTTGGGCTCATCTGAATAGATTTCTTGACATTATTATCTCCACCTTCAGATGGCAGCAAATTCACATCAGTTACATCTGCATTTAGATAAAGCACGTACAAGCCCT
This sequence comes from Holocentrus rufus, assembly GCA_900302615.1. NCBI lineage: Eukaryota > Metazoa > Chordata > Actinopteri > Holocentriformes > Holocentridae > Holocentrus > Holocentrus rufus. The sequence continues at coordinate 12,063 of OMLF01056402.1, read as the reverse complement.
CTAGCCAGGATAGAAACAAATGGGGAATTATCGGAGTGGACATGCAGTGCAAAGAAACTCGTTATTGCATGGTTAAATAATAAAGCCAATACTCATAATATTTAAGTCATTTGAATACATTTTTTAAGGCCTTGAATTCACATATTCATTCACAATTCACGTATTCAGACTTTTCAAGGACCTGAGGATACCTTGTATTGGAATTCACTGAGACGTTAATTAACAGCTGTCTGGTCTCAAGTCTGGTAATAACAACAGTAAAAACCAAAGCATTTATTCACCATTTGTTTATTGGTTGCACACATTGATATTATTTTACCATTATATCATACAGATAAGACTAATATCCACAACATATCAAAAGTAAAAGATGAAAAAACAGTTCAGAAAATAAGACCACTACATGTTGCAATAAAACAGCTTGGGAACCGAATCGTTTCTCCCACAGAGAAACATTGTTCACTGTCACCATGAAACAGTTACAGTATAAAGATCCATAGATTATAATGGGCTGTAATCGATCACCAGAGTTGAGGAGCAACAGGATTACAGGTTTGCATAAATGGGAGTTGATTCATTCAAATGAGTGGGGACACTAATCAGTTTCTTGTGAGATTCCACAATGTTTGAAGGGAAAAAGGGCAAATGCAGTACTGGCTGTTCAATGATGATAACTGATGAAAATGAACTGTTTAATTGGATACTGCAGGTGATCAGTAATCTGTTATGGAGTCCATTTGGACTTGAACTTTCTCAACCCTGTCGATCGCCGATTACAGCTGAGCTGCGTTCAACAAGCAAACATTTATTTTTATTTTATTTTATTTTTTGGCAGAGAACCTCTTTGCTGATGTGCAGATCTGTTCTCGGCCCGTTGGCTTATGATCACAAACAGAATTGCTTTGTTGAACGCACCCCGGGTTGTTTTAATCTATGGCAGAATGGGCACACTGGCACTTTGATAGCTACTCAACATGATCACTTGGGGAACACAATAAGGCACATACACGCACACGCACACCCACACATATACACATACACACACCTCAACTGTCTTGAGTGATTTTCTGTTCAAAAGCCAAAGTCAGCCCTTTTTTGATCCTAAATCATTATTTTTTAACTAAGTATTCAAAGCCCAGCAATTACACAAATTTGGTCCAATACAAATCTGAGTTAAGCTCACACACACGCACACACACTTGCACGCACCACTTGCATGTCAATTGCAAATGCATTGACATGGCTGGGAGTTACAACAGTAAACATTAAAAGATGGATTTTTTTTTGTTGCTTTCAGCTTCAGTCAAACTTTTAACTGTGATCTTTTGGTGCTTTTCAGTCATATCATTACAACATGTACATTAGCCTACAGCTAGTTTTTGGCCATCGACAAGACACAGCTGATTCTACAGCAGTGTTTTGGCCGGGAGTCGCTGCCAAAGGCTGCATGATCACAGGAACACAAGAATCTGATGCTGAAGGCCCTTTTTGATCCAGATCTGATGGCTTTTCCAGGGAGAACAGCTGATCTGGCCCACATGGGTTAAACAACTCATTTTATTATGTTCATGTGAGGATCCAGCCAAAGTCATGGCAATAGATTTGGTGAAATAAATAATGCTGAGATGTTTGAAAGAATTACTTTACTTTCAAATACAACCAACTCTTTGGATGGGTTGAATTTGGAACTTGATATAAGAAAAATAATTATGATATCAAATTATATCAAATTAAGGCTTCGGATGCTGAACGACAACAAAAAGTAAAGCTTGAAAGATTCACAACAGAATAAAGATGACGACTTGACAATGATAACAGCAATATTTTGGCTTTGCAGATACAATGATCATATTTAAGGGTAATGAATTAAAAACCAAGAGTGACACTGTTGACATTAAAAGACAAATCACAAGTCCAAAAACAAGTCTGGTTTAAGCTGCTTCTATTCGCACAGCAATTGAAACTTAATTTAAACCCTAGTTCAAAACATTTTAACACAAGTGAATATGCTCAGTAAAGATTAGAGACTGATTGTCCTCAACCGGCCACTGCGGCAGTTGGAAAAATCTGATTCAAATCATTGGTCTGAGTTACAGTAACTTGAGTTGTTTGACTAGCGGAGATATTCACTACACTGACACAGCCATACTTTCAGCATTGTTTGTTTCTGTTTACGGCAGGAAAGCCAGGGAAAATGCATGGAGACTAACATACAACTTGGACAAACTCCAGCAGTGGCATGGAGTCGACCAAAATACAAGGCAACTGAAGTTTAAAGGAATACTCCAATGTTTTGGGCAAAATAACCTTTTTATGACTTACTCAGACTGAAACAATATGTTCGATACCATGTTCACCTCTGAACTTCCACTGGTTCGGCTCCTACGTGTAGCATTAGCAGAAAGACTTGAAGTCTACAGGAGTCATTAGCATAGCTCCGTCAAAGTGAACATAAACCTTACAACAACTCTGAAGCTGTCTTATTTACATCATGCATTTTTTAAGAGCTGTTTTAGGAGAAGTTAGATGGTACAAACTATAAACATTGAAAACGTGTTCAGCATTTATAGCTCCTACTGTCTAACCTCTCCTAAAATGACTTGTTTTTTTATTTTGTTAATTCCAAGATGTGTATTTCAAATACTTGATGCATTGTGTAAATAAGACAGCTTCAGAGTTGCTGTAAGGTTTATGTTTTCATTTTGATGGAGCTAAGCTAATGACTCCTGTAGACTTCAAGTCTTTTTGCTAAGGTAGCATGAAATGTTACCCCTAGGATCTGAATCAGTGGTACAGAATACAGAGATGAAAATGGTATCAAACATCTTGTCTCAGTCTGGGTAAGTTAGAAAAACAGTATTTTTCCCAAAACATTAATTACAAAGGAATAACATAGCTACAGCATCACCATTAGCAAGGATATTCTGTAGTAGTGCTCAAGGAGCTAACACACAAAAAAAGGTTGCTTTCACTTGAACAATTCTGTATACCAAACTGACATGGAATAAAGACAAAGGATAGATGTCATGAACAACCTATGAATCGACACAAAAATTAAAATAAGAGCTCTGAATCATATTAGTGCTTTCAGGTCAACAGGCCAATTAGCCATTCTCAAGTCTCTTCACACACACACAAACGACAACCGGGATTATTAAAGCTGCACTAGGGCAACTGTGCACGCTGGCAGCTCCAAATAGCAGCGAGAATATTTGTTTGAAAAAAAGGGAACTTCAATCCCCACAAATCCTGCACGCCAAAGGAAAGCAAAGAGACAAAAGAGGAAAAAGAGCCAAATGTTGCTGAGTCCAGTGCTGTTAGCTGCTGTTTTGAATAAAGTTTTCCCTCTAAAATGTCAATTCAGGAGAAGCGACCATACCCGACACTGGAATTGCATTTGAGCAAAAAGGTTGAATCTACGGTATCTCAGTTACTGGTGATAGGACACCCTTCTCTATAGCAGCTCCATTTTGTGATTTAGACTAATAGGTCAACTCTTTTTTACATAAAAATAACACCTAGTGCAGCTTTAAATAAGGTGCATGTCACTAAAACCACATACCCTATTCATTCTTAAGTGGTGCACCGCTCACTTCTGAATTATTTCTTGCAAAGCTAGTGTGAAAAGCCAAACTAGAGTAAATGTAGAACCAAAACCAAAAATCACCACCAACCATAGCTGCAACTAAAAACAAAGTACTAATGATGCTAACAATGCTGCCATACTCAGCATTAGTAGGACTGACATGAGGTCTCCTGGATTTCGAGCTACAATGGAACTAAAATGGCCGATAGACACATACAGTGAGTCAGAGAAATGTCAGGTTTACTACACTCATACTGCCTACTATTTTCAGGTTTGTTACCAGCAAAACAAAAACACCTATGTGATGTAAGACTGATGAGCTGGATTGAGCTTGTTGAGCCAATAACCTCCAAACAGTGTTGTGAGAAGGTTTATGTCCACGTCAGTTTTCTGCTCTTTTGCATATTTTCCACATAGAAAATGCTATGTGTAGCAGTTCAATATCAATGCCACATCAATTTTGTGTAATTAGTGTAATCAAACCAAATGGTATCTGCTGGATGGTATTTGCTTTCATTGGTTTCAAAGACATGATCCTTCTTCTATCACAATTTATGTGAAACTTCAAATGTTTTTTCCCTCCCAATTTCTTAACTGCCTTTCACAACAAAATCAGAAAAAGTGTGCTCTGAATTCACATCGTGGAAGGACAATATTTAGGTTGAGTCCAACTGAGGACTGTCCTCAGAATCCCTCTAAAAACTACTATGATCCACAAAAAAAAAAAAAAAAAAAAAAATCAGACCAAATTCAATGTCAAGCTACAGAAAACAAATCAATGGGCAAACACTTTTCACAGCATACTTTCTTTATAGCTACAAGTAAGTAGCATCTGGTATAAATATACATAGTTACTAACTTGCTGCCTGTACTCGCTGTTAGCAATCCAGCATCACCAGGTTGTCATATTCTATGACAGTACACAGCTAGAATGACACTGGAACACTGAACCTGTATTTAGGTGCAACATACCCATGATCCAAAATCAAAGTATGTTGACCCTCTAGCAGATGAGTGTACCTGTCTTTTGCATTTCCCTCGTCACTGTATGAGACTATACGGTCTGTCAGCTGTTTTCCCGTACCATAAAAAAAAAAAAATTTAACCAGCAATTTTGATGAAAATGGACTCAGACATGCTAAAAATCACAGCTATTATAACAACAATAACAATGGACTTTAGTGAACATAACATTCGGACAGGGGCAGAGACATAATAAGTTATGCTGACCAAACAGAGAAATCCCAAGATAATACTAATAATAAAATGACGACCAAGTCAGATAGAGGAAGGGGAGGAGCCATATAGAATTACACCATTATAAAGTATATTACAGAACTGTCATCTAGACCAGCAGTGAGTTTCTCAACTTTGTCAGCATGAGACCCAAACTGAGTCCAGGCTCATTAAACACAAATAAGTACTCAATTTCACTGCAACCCATAAGCCATTTTGGATTCTGACACTTAATTTTAGAATCTCTGCTATAATCTCACATCTAGTAATCTATTAGCTGGTTTATTTACAGCTTTTTATAGATTGTCCTGGACGTTTGGTACCAAGTTTCTCCTGTTAACCTGAGTCTTTCATGGAGATGCCAGCATATAAAGCTACTGGTCTCACTTCATCTGTCCTCTCCTTCCTTTAGATTAGAGGAAACTTCAATAGTGCTTGAGGAGAAAAAGGGTAACCTCCCTGCTTTTCCTCTCGGTCCTTATCTGTGTCAATCATTTTCACTCTTCCGTCTCTATCAATTTATCAATATTTGTCACTTTTCACCCATTGCTGCCCATCTCTCTCCTTGTCTTTCCGTGAAAGCTGGAGGCCAGTTATGTTTTTGGCACTACATGGAAAACACCAGAGAGACAGAACAGCACACCACAGACATACACAGAAAGACTGAACGTGGGGGGGGGATCTAGTCCACAAATCCAACTGCAGATAAATTCCCAATACAGACACAAGATGTAAGCCAGATTGTGTCCAGACAGGGCCCCGAGACACGTTTAAATACAGGTATAAACACATGCAATAAGGGCTGGAATCAGATTTTCGGAAGATTCCAAATTTCAATCTCTCTTCAGAGTTTGCGTAGGTGCAGTTGGTTTAACAGGGAAGAGAGGCAACATGAGGGGTCGGGTGTAAGGGCTCTAGGCAAGGTAAAGGGTCGTGAGGTTAAATAGGAAGGGTTTGGAAATGTTCAGGCAGGGCTCCGAGTCGACTGTACTGCAGCCAGGCAGCCCAGTGTTGGTGTGGAACTGGCCGCGAGTTCACACTGTGGGCAGCATGCTCCACGTTTCACAAGAACTCAGCTGACGTGCAAGTTTGTTGGCCAAGAAAAGCTGGCTGCGGATGAACTTTTTTTTGTGAGGATTTCAATGATTTCAGTTGATCTTTTGTGATTGGCACTTTGCTCGCGAGTCCAATGTGCTTGTTCAAAAAGTTGTAGCTGCAGACCATGATGTAGACGCAATCGGAACCTCTTGCAAGGTGCTTCCGATGTGTGAACGCACACTAAGTCAGAAAAAGAGTGGCTTTTGGATTTAGGCTCTAGACCATTGGGATGTGGTTATTTGGCTGCAATCTATGCACCACTTCTAGTAATTTGGCACTTGCCCTGACACAAGAAGTGAGGTCTGGGAGCTGGCTGCAGTCAAGACCACTTGGAATGGAAAAACAAAACAAAATAACTATTAATGGCTAATTAGAATACAAGACTAAAGAAAAAAAGAATAATATCAGCTTTTTGCAATGGTTGTTTGGCGAAAATATGGTACTAGGTAGGACAAGGAGAGGGGGCGGGTTTAGTCTAAGTGCTGTTGCTCGAGAAGTACCCTGATGAGGCTCCTGATTGGTTAAGAGCGGGGTTAGGTAGAGACTAAATGCTATCAGAGGAGAGGTTCTCCACGGTAGGCGCTGACTGGAAGAGGAAATGCGGGGAGAGGCGGCGGGGCTTAGGTGAAGACCAGATGCTGCTGGTCCAGCAAGCTTCTGGTGAAGTTGTTGATTGGCCCGATGGCGCTGAGCGACATGGCGTTGTCCCGCCCCCACAGCAGGTTAGGGCCAAACACCACGGCCAGATTACTGTTGGTCATCTTGTTCACTTCACTGTTGGAGGATACCTAAACACACATACACACACCAAGCTTGCTGTTGTACTGTCATTTTACACAGACCCTTTTTCATGGTCAATGCACTCAATGTCTCAATGTCTCAGAAAAGATCAATTTTCTTTAATTCGTGCTTAATGTACAACATGGCTGCTATACCCTCAGCAAAACATTAATTTCAAAATCAGCAGAGAAAAAAACATGGTCATGGCAATGTCCATTTTTCAGCATTTAAAAATAATTTTAACAAGAAACGGTTGTGTTTGAGCTGTACCTGTGCAAGGAAGGTGATGAGGTATCTTAGTGAGGCGTAGTTTTCTTCTGGCAGCGACTCTAACAGCGTCTTCATAGCGGTCACTTGGCTGTCGCTGGACACAGCTGGAGCAGATAAAGAACACACATTGTGTATAGACGACATCGCAGTGTGTGTCAGGGCTAACATGCTGATGGTGCAGAAGCAGTATTTTATGATCAATGTCAAATAGCAAACACTTTTTCCTCCACGTGTAGACATGGAAGTGTTTTTGTACTGTGTATGTGTATTAAAAATGTGCTCCTCTTACAACGGATGTGCACTTTGCAGCCCAAGAGGGAGTAGGGTTGAGGTAGAAATAATACATCTAATAATAATAATAATGATGATAAAAACGTACAGCTGAAGTTGACAATGTCGTTGTAGAGCTGGAAGGTCAGCAAAGGTTCAGGGAGTTCCCTCAGGAATGTCTTGAGAATCACAGCAGCCAAGTGGACGTCTTCTATCTCACTGAAATTTACTGTCTCACCTACAACACACACATAGTACACACAAGATAAGAAAATTTTACTGGAAAATTTTTTTTTTTCGTATTCCAAAAAAGAAACACTCTAGAAGCTCTTTAGAAACACTGTAGTAGTGGCTAACGATACAATATAACGTTAGCTACTGTAGAAAGTAGCTAATGAGAAAAAGAATGTTGACATATCCCTTTCTCTTTAATGCAGCATTTGCCTAACCTGTGTCAAGCTGTGTCTTGCCCTATAATCAGACTGCACAAGCACAAAGAGATAATAGGCAGTGTAAATGTGTGGAAACTGAATAAAAGGAGGCTAATGGAGCGAGATGGACACAACTTTGCTCTAGGCAGTGAGTTAATCAAGTTCTTTTGTTCAACTTAAATGAGAAATTGTCCAGACAAAGTGAGGCAAATCAACATCAAGCAAGACCCACTTCAGTCATCTGCAAATCCTCTCACTGCTTAGTCTTCACAGCAGGGAAATGTCCTCTGGATCTGCATGACCAGTAACACTGACCGACAATATCTTTTGTGTAAGCCTACTGGTTTGTTGAATTAAACCATTGGCTACTGTCTGCACCATGTGTGAATGTAAACACATATCACAAAGCCCAAATAGTTATTTAATATTGATGTAGTCAGGCCTCTGTTTGTTTTTCGCTGTAATCATGAATTATTTTTACATTGGACTAAGATCATTGTGGCCCAAACAGCAGACGGAATTTTTGTCAAACATGAAAACTGTGTTTCCATCACTGATTCTTTCTTCATAGAACTGTATTCCCAGGTAAATTGGATCTAAGTCTTCACAAACTACAGTAGGGGCCCAGATCCCGATTAAAGGAATATTCCAACGTTTTGGGCAAAAAAAGGTTTTCTGACTTAACCAGAGTGAGACAAGATGTTTGATATCATTACACCTCTGTACATCCACTGGTTCGGCTCCGATGGGTAGCATTTCGTGTTAGCTTAAGGCTGTTTTATGCTTGTAAGACATGTGTCGGACGATGTCTTAAGACAAGTGTCGGAGGACACAGATGTGTTTATGCTTAAACGAAGTGTCAGACTGTGGCGCAAGCTCTCGTCTCCATGGTAACCAACTAGACGCTTCAACGGTTCAGGGAAGATGGCTGCTGGCTACTATCATATGTTTGATTTAGAGGAGGAGGAAGAGATCTTAAATTTGATTTTACAGCGGAGGAGGACACAGAAGAGAAAGAAGAGATTGTGGTCTGTGCGCCCGTTAAATCAGACAAGGGAGGAACAAGGCGAATATGTCCTAGTTAAACAG